>QOCX01002425.1:0-22402 GCA_005959815.1 Sarcophaga bullata | reverse complement strand
CGCCCTTAAAAAAAATCGTTTTGAAATAAAAGAGGGGAGGGGGTTGGTTGGAAAATATTTGTTGAATTTTAAATTTTTGCATTATTTATCACGGGCTTTTTTGTGTACAAAAAAATATATAAAAAACAACAACAACAACAACAACAAGCACTATTACTTTAGTAAACAAATGTCCAGTAAAGAGGGTATGGGTGCCATTGCCCTCTTTTTTTAGTTTTGGGTCACATCTGTTTGGTTTCGTTTTTTGTTTTTGCATCAAAATACAACACAATTAAAATCCACATGCTGCAATGGTTTCAGCGTTAATTTGTTACCCTATTGCATAACAATATAACCCTTTCGGCAAATTTTTGTCACGGCTTCTCACACCATCCACCACATGTGGCGAGCATTCATTTTATACACGAGTGGCGCTACCTACAGTTTAATGACGAATTTGAATGAAAGATTTGAGGAACTTTTTCATGGCAATTGGTTGCCCAAAGAAGTATTTATTTTTTAAGATGTTGACAATTGAAATTTCGACTCATGGGCCTTCGTCGAATAAGCCAATACACTACTTACTGGACTACGGCGATTGGCACTATATAGACGTCTTCCTTACTTCTTAATTTAATTGGCCATAACAACCCTTTGGTCAGGATTGTAACCTAATTTCTCTCAGCAATTGTATTGTGTGTGTTAATTTTATTCATGGCTCTGCAATTTAAAGTCGACTCCGAACGACAGATTTTTGAGAAACTTTTTCATGGCAATTAGTTGCCCAAAGAAGTATTGTTTTTAAGAGGTTGTGACAATGCAGTACTTACTTGAATACCACGATGGGCTCTATATGGTTGTCTACTTACTTCTTAACTTAATTGGTCATTATAAATCTTTAGTCAGGACTACAACCTAACTTTTCACCCATCACTAGTGTTGTGTGTGTTAATTTCACACATGAGTGTCAGAGCCTGCAGTTTAATGTCGACTCTGAATAACAGATTTTTAAAGATTTTTTCATGGTTTGAGTTCGAGAGCTATTCTCCAGATTATACCTACTCCACCACCACCAGGGATAGTCAAAATTAAACACAGAATAAGGCAACTGAAGTTAACATAGCAATTCCTATACAAAAGTCAGTAAAACTACACATGCATACATACAAAATTGGTCATTACAACCCTTTAGTCAGGATTGCTACCTAGGTTCTTGCATCACTCTTGTTGTGTGTGTTAATTTTCATACATCAGTGGCGGTACTTTCATTTTAAAGGCGTCTACGAATGACAGATATTTTGAGAAATTTTTCATGGTAAGTTTATTTCAATTTTCAGAATTTTTGGCCAGAGGAAGTCATCGAAGAAATATTTTTTATTTCGTTTTGCTTCAGATGTCTGAGCTGGGGTTTGAACCCAGGCTTATAAGCCAACACACTATCTACAAGACTCCACAGACTTTCAAATAATCACGAACTAGGGAGTAAGCTTAAGTTAAAACGAAAATATCCAACAAATATTTCCTTTAAGCCTCTATTTTACTATCAAACTTTGCCTGCAAACACTACCTGCTGGCAAACCATCTATCTCTTGTAATTGAACAAAATGGGTGTTAAAAACTTGACCTAATGAACATCCAAAATTGTTGAAATTTGGTTGGATACTGTAACAACAAAATTCTCTGGCTCTCGTTAATTAGTGTTTGCAGGACAAGTTCGATCGTTTCTACATGAAAGTATGATGCTGCAACCTCTGTTTGACAACATTATCAGCCTTCTTAGGGTATCTTACTGTCGTTCTAAACCCTTAATAACTTTCTTTCCCCTGCGTTTTTCCTTTTTTGTCTTCGCTGTCGCGCGCTGTATCACTGGCCAATCTTGCATTTTACGCAGCGTGAGTGGAAAGCTGGACTGTTTTATCTACTGCCTCGCCATCGTTAGACTACAACAGAATTCGCGGATGCGGACCCACGTCGACTGGACGTAACGCATTTGATCCTGCGCGAGGCACTCTCCGAAGCGAAGAAGTCGCGACATTTTTTTACAAACTTGATGCCTTGTATGGTGTTATTGGCGTTTTGGACATCCTGCAGATGTTTTGGGCAGAGGAAACTTTTCTTTTTTTCTTTGTTGGGGTTGTTGTGGAATTCATTTCAGAAATGAATCGATATTCGTATAGAAGTTTTTGATGTTTCGCAGTTATAAACTGAATGGTATTTGAGGTATTAGCGTTTGAAATGTGAAGTGTTTAATCAGTGTTTAAATTAAAAGAAAAAAATTTTTAGAACATGAGGTATGCGGATTATATTCTTCTGCCATAACTTACTCACTTAATTAGGCATTACAAGCCTTTAGTAAGGACCACAACCTATTTTCTCAGATACCCCTGTTGTGTGTGTTCATTTTATACATGAGTGACGGGATCTACTGGATCTGGATCGGGAGTTCAAAGTTGATTCAAAATGCTAGATTTGAGCAACCTTTCATGATAATTTTATTTTGCTTTCAGAGTTTTTGCTAGAAATCTGCTGCTGAGAGGAAGTCACCTGAAGAAATATTTTTTTCCATAACTTCCTCGTTTTGTGGGAGATGTTCGAGTTGAGGTTCGAAACACGGGTTCATGTCTAAGAAGCCAATACATTACTTACTAGACTAGAGTGACTTAAGTTTTTTGTTACCATGACAAGAAATCGAAATTCTACACAACAATCCAGTCTGGAGCCTATGATTCTTTTCACATCCCTGATCTCTTGCAATATCGAAGTATATTGAGTGGAAATAAGAACATGTTTGCTTAGAATTCAGCGGCCATTAAATCCCGAGAAAGTAAGTACAGGGTCATGAGAACTTTTAAGGTAAGAATATGACTTCATACGTGAGTTTGGCATTACTTTGCAAGGCGCCAATAAGTTGATCCTTCACTCACTTTACTTCTTTGCTAAGAAACTATGGAAAATTAAGTTACAGATATAGATGCGAGACATACATGTTCTATTAAGGATCAGACCCGATTTTTAACAACAATACAGCAGTCAAAGCGCGTACACAATTGTCCATCAGATATGAACACTCAGATATTGAAAAATATATCAACACGCTTCTGCTAAATATTTTTAAGAAGGTAGGGGATTGAGCAGTATCATACATCGTTTCAGTCTTATCGTTGGCTCTGTGAAAACATTAGATTTCTATGCACAAGAAATATTATTAAAACAGAATACTGCTCAACTAAAGTGATTTGATAAAATTCAGCATCTCAAAAAAACTTCACGATCGATTGACATGTTTCAAAGACCACCCTATTCCAATTGAAAATTAACGCTTTTTAGAGACAACCTATTTTAATACGTAGTGGATGAAACGTTTTTTTATTTTAAATGATCGATGGCAACCTTTTAGTCAGGTTTACAACCTAGTTTCTCATACCACTCACATGAGTGGCGGGACCTAGAGTTTAAAGTCAACTGCGAACGATGGATTTTTTGTTTTGAGAAACTTTTCATGGCAATTTTTTTTATTTAGTCTCAGAGTGTTTGCCAGAAATTTGCTGTGCCAATAGATTTTCAATTCTTAAAAGCTGATCATTTTTTTTTTCTTGTCAATTTCAAACTAAGATTCCAACTTTTAAGTTTTCAAATAAAACTCAACCTTGGAAAACTCTGTAGATTGTTAATTGCATTAAAGAACAGCTCTTAATCCACGTGCTCTTCTTAATCCATTTGATCTTCTTATTTATTTTATTGCCTTGTTTCGACTTAATTAATCAAGTTCTTCTAGTTAATCGGGTAATTGAACCACTGTAGCAGGCTATAAGCTCATAGGATTGTCTTATCTTTCTCAACATATTCTGTATTGAATTGGGGCGGGTAGTGATAAGGCAGCTGGGTTTTTAGTTCTAAACTTCCTAAAGAGCTTATACTTCCTAAAGGACTTACACTTCCTAACTGTCCTGCACTTTGGATTGTTGATGTTAACCTCAGTACGAGATAAGAAGTCAAGAGAATTATAAAAACATGGCGAAACTTCTGTCACTACTTTCACTCGGTCAAGAACCTTTAGAATGAGGGTTTAGATCAGTAGTACTTCAACGTTTTCAAATCAATCAATCACAATGAGCACAAAAACCATAAGCATGCTTGACAAGCCTAAACTATGCTTGTTGTTAACATAGCATGTCCTTTTTTAAATTAAAATTTTTCCTTGAAATCCTTTGATTCTGTTTTCAACCACATTTCTTGTTTTTAACTGCCATATGATAAGTATGCCATAGGAAATCCTCGACTATTTCCTTTTAACCTTTTGTTTACATTCACCAGCATCAATGGTACGTACTCATATGACCTTGAAGTCGTACAAACAAACAAACAAACAAAGAAAATAATTTGGAAACAGCATTACCCTGAGGCATTCAAAATTGTATAGAAATACTTGGAATCCTAAAGATCAAAACAAAACAACAACAAGAAAAAAGGAAGGAAATGCATTTCATATTGCATATGGAAAAATGCTCATAGAAAAAACCTTATTTTCCGGCAGAATAATTTCATGCAAAAATATGGCGAGTGCACTCAAGGAAATATACGACTCAGAGAATGCATTGGAAGGTTCTTTTTTTTTTGTTTTCTTTTTCTTATACATCAACATACATTACAATACACACCCACCTAAACGCTGTTAATGCACTTTCACAATCGCACTCATGAGAAGGTCCTTCACAGAAGGCCTTCAATGCCTTACGAAAACATACTTTTTGCTGGCACACAAATTCTTTTTTTTGCTTTTTTTTTTCTTTTTTTTTATTTAAAATATTTTAAATTTCCTTTTCAACAATTTTTTCTCTTTTAAATTCAATTTAAAAAATTTTAAATTTTTTTCATTTCATTTTCAAACAAATTTTTTTTCTTTAAAGTTTCTCTTACGCACTTCACTTCACTTTTATTTTCTTTCTTTCTAGCAGAATACACGTGTATTGCGAGAAAGTTTTCAGTTTCGTTTATAAATTTTTCATTTCATGCTTAGCTTTTACTTTAGCTATGCTCACACATATATTTGCGAAGCATCCGTTAAAAGCCACGTATCCTTAACGTTATCATTTTGTAACTGTTTTACTAGAGAAATTCCTTTTTATCTTTAGGCATTATCCTCCTCCTGCTGATGTTTCTAGCTGCTATAGCTGCTGCCACTGCTGCACTCGACAATCCACAAAAATTTGTTTCAATTCACTTCAGGCTCCACACATTTTTTTTTTTGAAATACCACTTTTGAGTTGAGTCTGCGCATGGTATGCATAACTACACAGGCAGGTCGTTTGTTTAGGTTCATCCATCACAATGTTAGTAAACAAAACGTTCTTCGAAAACAAGATGTTCTGAGTGCACTGGATACTCATTGTAGCTTACGTTTCCAAATTCAATTGTTTAAAGTCGTCTTGAACTTTACGAGAAATATTAGGAAAATCCATTTGATTTTCCATTTCAAGTGGTTTGTGTTTAACAGTCATAATAGAAATTCGTTTTATTGTTGTATTGTCTTAGAAAAAAATTTCTCTGAAGTGGAATTATTTCAGCAGACAGGAACAAGACAACACAAGACAAGTATAATAGTATTTCCTTCTGTTGTTAGTAAGGTAAACTTCTCTTGGAAATCAAAAATACAGGGTAATGAGTGACAGAAAAAATTCTGAAGAGATTTGTAATGCAGCTAAGTCCTAGGCAAAACAACTGCTATTCGTAGTCCTTTAAAGGAATACTTTCCTCAAAGTCAAACACTTTTTTATTAAATGAAAATAGCAGGGGAATCAACTCTGCCCTGTGGTTGTTAAAATGTATTTTCACAAGCCAAAGCAATCTAGGTTTAAATCAGGGAAAGGACAAACGCAAAATCTTAGGTTAGGTTTCAGAATTTTAAGAATTAAGAAAGGAACTTCAAAGTTATGATAGGTAATAAGAGAGACCAGTGGCTGCACTCTAGTAGAGAGTATGTTGACTTATTGGACAGAGTGTCCGTGCTTCAAACCCCAGCTTGCGTTTGAACATACCGAACAAAACGAAATATGAAAACCAAATATTTCCTTCAGAGACGTCCTAAAACAGTTTTCAGCCTCTGCTCTGGCAATAAATACAATTGCCATGAGAAGTTTCTCAAATCGGTCATACGGAATCGGCGTTAAACGGAAGGTCCCGCCACTCACGTATAAAATTAATACACACAACATAAGTGGTGTAAGAAGCTAGGTTGTAATCCTGACTAAAGGATTGTAATGATTAGGATTTTCCAGCCTTAAGTTATACTTGAACGGCTGAATGAGTACTAAGACCCTAGTAATCTAACATCTTAACCTAATCTAACCTCCCTAACCAGGATTCTTATAGCTTCTCAACATAATAGTCTACAGTGAGCAGAAAGAGCATTTTCTCTTGGCATCTGTGTGACATTTACGGGCCAGTTAATTTGCTAACCTAACAAATTTCTTCTGCAACAGCTGTAGGTCTGAGAAGGAGATAGATACTGTATTCCAACTCACATGTCAATACCCGAGTCTTGCCATAAAGAGATGACGATTTTTGGACCTTTTGATTGCTGACAGCTTTACCTGAACTCTTCACGTTGGCCAGAGGCCATTGTAATACCAAAATCAATATCCAATCCCGGTATCAAACGTTCAACATAGAAAACCAACTTCAAAACCCCAGACCAAACGTTGAAAAAAGGAATACGAAGAGAGAGAGAGAGAGAGAGAGAGAGTGAAGCGTGAAAAGAAGTTGAAAAATATAGAGATAGGAATTAGAGAAAAAATAATTGAAAAATAGGATCACAAATCACATAAGAGAGCATCAAAAATTGGCTTGATGTCCTAGGCTTAATTCCAGCCATGAGAGCCTTAAATCGGTTTCGACAGACATTAATGCCTATAGCTCTACTGCTCTTTCTCCCTGACTTTTCTACTGAATAGGCCGTAGCATTGCCAGATGAGGGCTTACGACCAACTTAACTAAATCACCCTTAGAAAGTGAATCAAGGTAGTTATATTGCTATACCCGGAACCCAATGCCGAGATGATAGACATCTAAAAGGTTCTTATAAGTCCCTTACATTTACAAACCCGACTTCATTTACATCGCATCAACGGAATAGCCCTTAAAGCCAACTGAGTACATAACAAATTTTACAATTGCAGCAGTTTTTATATGAGAGAGTCTTGATATTTTTCAGCAGCCATTCCATATTAGAACCTGAATTAAGAAGTCAATCAATCAGTCCTCTTCTTATCCATAAAAGTCCTTCGAGCCACTATATTTTATGTGATAATGGCAGTGACACATTTTCCTTGACTTGGACGTTTTATATTTTAAACAACTAATGAAAAGGCTGATGAATAAAGAGAGTCTCGATATGAAAGCAATATTCTTTAGGGTTTTATTGAGCATACCATTCAGATTGAACTTCTGTTATCTTCTTCTGTCTTACAATTTCCTTACACATCTGGTTGAATCTTTGAGAGATATGTATACTACTTAGAAAGAGTTTACTGAACAGCCACTATATGTTTGAGAGTCTTGTATGTTGCTTCTCTGACATTTAGAAGATTTAATAGCCGCAGTCTAGTAGGTAGTATGTTGGCTTATTGGTCATGAGGCTTCGGATCGAACACGATGTCAAACATCTGCAACAAAACGAAAAAAAAAATAATCTGCGGCTACCCATCAGCAGATTTCTGGCAAAAACTCTCGGAAGTAAATAAAATTGTCGTAAAAAAGTTTGTCAAAAATCTGTTGTTCGGAGCTGACTTTAAACTGGAGGTTCCCCGCCAATCGTGTATAAAATGAACATGCTTAACGTAAGTGTTGTGGGGGAAGTCAGCTTGCAATCATGACTGAAGGGTTGTAACGACCAATTATGTATGCATGTAGGAGACGCAATAAGAAGCTCAAATCAATCATTATTTTCTACAGAACATAGAGAACATAGAGAGCAGAGCATACTCTGCAATTTATTTCCTGCGTTTAAACAAAACAGTATTTCCAGAATTTATTCAAATTAAAAGCGAAGGGTGACTTAATCACCTCGTTTCCTTTTTTTTTTTTTTTTTTTTTTTGACGTAAAGAATCATCTTTAAAATAAAAATAAAATATGCATTCCACTGTCGAAATAAATTTCATTTTCATTTTTAATTCACGAATAAAATATGAAAAATTTTAGCCTGCCATGTCACCACAATTGCAATGGTGGCTGCAATTTTTTTTTTTTTTTTTTTTTTTTTTTTTTTTTTTTTTTTTTTTGTAACATTAAAGGGAAACAAAATTATTTTTATTTTGTTTTTCATTTATTTATTCATTTTCATTTTCATTTTTTCATTTTTATTCTTCATTCATTTTCAAACATACTCAGTCACCCGTAGTATATGGGTATGGAGGATACATTTGCATAAAATTGTTTATGTTTGTTGTTGTTGTTGTTGTTGTTGTTGTTGTTTGTTGCAATAGTTGTTAGTTGTTGCAGTTGTTGTTGTTATTTAATTTCGTTGTTGCAAATATATTACACGCAAATTTAGTCAAATACAAAGACTATAAAAATTTAACAACAAAAAAAACACCCCCGAAAAAAATCATTCTCTTCTCTCATCTACACATACATACATAGAAAATTTATATACAAATATTATGTATATATGTAAGTATGTATGGGTATACCATAGTTGTATAATGATTATTATTTATTCATAGTGATTTTAATTCAAACGTGCATGTTTTCTTGTCATACAGTCAGCGACAAAAATAGAACAATACTTGTTAGTTGAGTAGTAGCCGTAGTCTAGTAGATAGGAAGATTGGCTTATTAGGCTTGAAGCCATGGTTCATATATCAGATCAGACATCCTTAACAAAACGAAAAATGAAAAAATATTTCTCAGGCGACTTCCCCTCAGCAGATTTCTGCAAAAAAACATTGAGTGTGTAATAGAAATTGCCATGAAAAGTTTTTCGAAAAAATTTGTTCTTCGGAGTCGACTTCAAACTGTAGGTCCCTCCACTCATGTATAAAATTAACACATGCAACATGAGTGATGTGAGAAGTTTGATCAAAATCCTAACTAAAGGGTTGCATCTGAGAACAGCAAAAGCTGATTGTTAGTGAAACCTCGTTAGGGGACTTCAATTCACTAAAATCACTTCGATATTCGACTGTAAAATCATCCAGATCCACCAATTAAATATTACGTCGTGAGGCCGTCCGATGGGCTTCGCTTAAACGTCATTTTTGTTACAGTTCACAACAAAAGTGATGTGATCCTTACATAATACTGACTGCTCAGCGAATGTCTCGAAAACAAATATTTGTTACAGAGGATATGGCCTCATTCTCTTACTCTGTAATTACAAAACAATGATCATAAATCTCTTCAAAATATTTTCCGAAATTAGTTGAGTAAATGAACAGCAGCTGATTGCATCTGGAAAATATAAAACAAAACACATACATTTGTCACTCACTATACCACACACAGGTATTTAAAAATTTGACTTCATAAACATCATCATCATTCACCATCACCATCACCATCTCTATCATTAAGCTAAGCGCACATGAAATACGTGCCTTAGCCTCATAAGCCTTCAGTTCAGTTCAGTTGTGTTCGGTATTCGGTATACGAATATTTTAATTAAAATAATGCCAAATGCAGATACAAAATATATTTATTTATACGTTATAATATACTATCTAACCATATAGACATACTACAATAGCAACAACTACAACAACAACAACTACAAAAGAAATAGAAGAACTTTGTTTGTATGAAAACAAAAGTTCCTAAAAAAAAAAACGAAACGCATACGCATACACAGGCAAATACATTTTAATCAGCAAAAGAGAAAAAACAACAACAACAAAATTATATACAGTTGCAGTTACTGCAACAACACAAAATATTGTAAATGTATGGAGAACTTTTTTTTTTTCTAATTCACACATTCTTGTGAGCCACTGAGTGAGTGACTGTGAGCGACTGTGTGTGGAGTGAGTGATAACAAAACCACAGCAACGTAGAAATAAATGCATCAGGCAACGATGCAAAGCGTAGAAAAGAACACAAACAAGGCAACCAACCAACCAACCAACCAACCAATCAACCAACCATCCATGCATCCATGCAACCAACCATCCATCTATCCTTTGAGGCTTTTTACTTCTATTGTTGATGACGGTTATTGTTATTTGCCATGCATTGTTGTTTCGTATACACGTTCGTTCTCTCTTCGCAGAAGGTAAATGGGGCAAGGACGTTACTTGTAACCGTAATTATGCACAAATACATACAAATTAAATTATATTTCTGCTCCATACCATATAACGTATACCGTATACCGTATACGATATGCAACTAAACTAGACTAGTTTTATTATGATTTTTTTTCGTCTCCTCCTTCTTTAATTTATTATTTCTCATAGAAAGTTTTATTATTTATTCTGCGTTTCCTTGTTGTTAGTTTTTTTTTTAGGGCAAATGGCCAAAATGGGGGCACAATATTGCAACAAAGTAACTAATGATGGGACATCAGTTATGCACGCGCATAAATAGCTTGAAAGGTACCACGAAGTAATAAAAAAAATTTCGAAATTAAAAATTTAAATTTAAAAATAACTCAACTCCAGGGTAAGGCTGCCAGTCCTTAAAATTTATTTCGCTTTACAAGCTGAAGGCCTATTTATTAGGTTAAAAATATTATGGTGAAGAGTAATGTGTAAAAGACCATCTTTTCCGTATTGAGAAAGCCTTAGCAAAGATAAGTTAAACATTGTTTAATAGGACTATGTTCTAAGGCCGATTTTTGAAGCTTGTTAGCAGTGGTACTCTCTAAGTCCGTAAGTCATTATCTTTCAATAAAAGAAGCCTATTAAAATGATGGCTATAAGCACGTATGTCATGTGCTTAGCTTGATGATAGTGATGGTGATGGTGATGAGGTTTATGAAGTCAAATTTTAAAATATCTGTATGGTACAGTGGGTAACAAATATGTGTCAACTGCAGTTCATTAATGATTAAAATATTTTCTGTGTTCATAAAATATTTCAGGGAGATTATCTATCATTGCTATGTAATTACAGAGAAGCTTGTGATAGTGATGGTGATGGTTATGCTGTTTATGAAGACAAATTTTTAAATACCTGTCTGTGGTACAGTGGGTAACAAATATATGTGACTTGTTTCATATTTTTCAGATAAAGTCAGCTGCCCTACATTTACTCAATTGATGGGAGGATGATTTAAATCTCTCCTAAATTCTTACGATAATTTAAGGAAGTTATTGACCATGGTGTTGTAATTGCAGAGAAGGAGAATTAAATCAACATACATTTCCGCCGTAATTGATTTGCATTGTTAAGTGTGAAGCATCATTGCCTCATTCTTAGTACATAAATTGATCCAATAAAAGTTACAGTGACCTTAATCTAATAGATAGCGTGCTAGTTTTAGATTTCTTGTCATTGCAAAAAATTAAGTTGTAGTACCAACAAGTTGTGGGTAGCGTTTAGCTTATTAGAAGTGAAACCACAGTTCAAACCCCATGTAAGACATTCCCAACAAACGAAGTACAAAAAAACATATCTTTAGCGACTTCCCTTCAGCAGATTTCTGGCAAAATTTCTAAGATTAAACAAAAATTGCCATGAAAAACTTTCTCAAAAATCTGTCGTTCGGAGTCGGCTGTAAACTGTTGGTGGGCCACTCATGTGTATAAAATTAACAAGCACAACATAAGTGGCGTGAGAAACTAGGTCGTAATCCTGACTGAAGGGTTGCATCTGAGAACTAGCAAAGCTGATTGTTAGCGAAATAGCCTTGCTTTTGTAAGACGTATAAAACAATTGAAAACCTCGTTTGGGGACTTCCACTCACTAAAATCACTTTGATATCCCACTATGGAATCGTTCCAGATCCACCAATTAAATATTACGTCGTGTGGCCGTCCAATGTGCTATGATTAAACGTCATTTACGTTACAGTTTAGCTACGTCTGCCCATTTATCGTCTTCCTAAAACGTCCATCTGACCAGTCTTAAAAGTTCTGGCTTGACTTTTACCGAGAATATTTGAATTCAAAAAAAATCATCCTTATAAGGCTAAGATTAAAAGCGGCAGTTTTAGCAATAATTTTGGCCATCAAGACAATTGTTAAGCTGGAATTATCCTTAATTTATCCTTAATTCCAGCTTAACTATTTCTATACGAATTTAAAAAAGATTTAAATGCCTGAGTATACACGCGAGTACATACATCCATAATTGGTCATTATAAGCCTTCAGTTAGGATTAGAACCTAGCATCTGACAACACTTATGTTGTGTGCATTAATTTTATACAAGAGCGACGGAACCTCTAGTTTAAAGGCGACTTCGAGCGGCAGATTTTTGAGAAACTTTTCAAAGCAATTTTATTTTACTCTCAGAGCTCTCGCCAGAAATCTGCTGAGAGGCGGTCGCAGAAGAAACATTTTTTTCATATTCCGTTTGGTTAGAAATGCTTGACTTGGGGTTTGAACCGGGGGCTCATGTCTGATAAGCCAATACACTACCTATTAGCCTACGGCGGTTTCAAACCTTATAATGCTAAGCGTAAGGGCTGTAATTTTGGCCAGCAAAACAATAGTTAAACTAGAGTTAGAGGCCTAGGTACACTTGTGGATAATCGGGATTGTAGATTTCAGTCACCAGTTATTAAGCCACAATGGAATTTAAGTATTTGTTTACTTAAACGAAATAAATTTGTGTGTCCTATAAAATTCTTGACTTCATAATCGCTAACGAACTCATATTTTTGTATTGAATTCTTTCAAATGAATTCCACAGAAAACTCCACTGAATATCCCCTTATGCCACATTAAACATTTACTTTCAATGCACTATGGGTCAATATGTCTACGTGTGTGTCTATTTCCATAATTGTTTGCATAGGCAGCACAATACTCATTGCACTCTTTTGTAATTACTTTCCAATTAAATATGCCTCCTCCTTACATAGACGCCATACAAATTGCATAAAATGCTCTTTAAAAAGCAGAAAAACCTGCAGAAAAAGAATTCTTTTTTTTGCAAATCATTTCTCTTTCAATAGCCATTTGCAAACGAAATGAAATTAAAAGTTTATTTAAATACGGAAATGAAAAGAATGTGCGGCATTTAATCAAAAACTTTATAATTTTAAACGCAAATGAGTCCAACGATACTCTTGTATTATGTGTGGTATGTTGCCTATGGGAGTTTTGTTGCTCTACTTGTTTGAAGATACAAATAAAGTTCTATTCTTCAATTACTGCAGATACAGACAAACAGACAGACAAACAGACAGGCAAACAGACAGACAGACTGTGTAGTGTAAATTCATCGTCATCCTCATCATCATTATTTTCATTCATTATAATCACAACAGCGTTGCAGTGGCATGAATGAAAATAATCCGTATTAAGCATCTGTTTAATATTCAACATGCATTCGTGCATCATTATTTAAATGCACACACAAACGCTCAAATACACTCTCACACATACACATTCATACATACATTCATTCACTACCAATTTTCAAGTAGTGCAGCTCAACACACTACTGCATATGCAGTGTTCAATCGCTGTTAATAGTCATTCAGTCATTCAGTCATTCAGTCATTCAGTCATTCAGTCATTCAGTCATTCATTTACACTCACGGCAGGCATACATACGACTGTCATTCAGCTAAGTCTGTAAATATATTTTTTGAGCGCTCATTTAGCTGATAGTTTCAGTTGTCAATTCATAAATAGTTTTCCGTTGTTATTGTTGTTGTTGTTGTTATTGTTTATGGTACGATAACATTGTAACGCATTACAACAATTTCGGAATCGAAAATAATGCGCAATTTGTCTATATTTGTGTGTGTTTGTAACATGAGTAGCGTTTAATAAAATCGTTGTCTAAATAGGTACTACAATTATACACAGACACACTAACACACGCTCTCACATTAAGCAGAGATGGCATAGGTATGGGGGGGTCTAAACAAACTATAAATGCACACTAATTTCCTAGAGACTGATCTGAATCTGAAATCAATCTCATCTCTAGTTGCTAAATAAAATACAAAAGCTGGTGTGAGTTTGGTGGACCCTGGTCGGCCATTCCCGGAATTACATAGAGACCAGCAAATTACGAAATGATATTGCAGAGATCATTGCCTTTAGTAAGTGCAACAGAATTTTAAATTAAGTACAGAGACTTGAGCATATCATGTTTGTCATAAAATCCATAGGTCGATCATAATACCCATAGGTCTGTCATAAGACCCATGGGTCGGTCATAAGACCCACAGGTCGGTCATAAGACCCACAGGTCGGTCATAAGACCCACAGGTTAGTCATAAGACCCACAGGTTGATCATAATACCCACAGGTCGATCATAAGACCCATAGGTCTGTCATAAGACCCACAGGTCGGTCATAATATGCACAGGTCTGTCATAAGCCCCACAGGTCGGTCATAACACCCACAGATCGGTCATAAGACTCAGCTCAGCTCAGTCTCTACAGCTGTCAGAAGGTGATCTAGAAGGCATATAGCTAAATGTCCTTCAGTATATTTATAAAAAATCTTCGTTCCAGAGCATTATAGTTCAAGCAGGGACTAATCCAAGTCTCTACAGGGACTTCTGAACTTTGAACAGTTGATAACGACCATCTGATTGAATCTGAATTGATACAGCATTCAACAATACACGCAAATTGAATGGGCTCTGGAGCTTTTGGCATCTGACCATATTCACCGGAACATCATCTTCAGCGATAAGGCTCCTTTCTGGACGAATGGGTTTTGAAACAAAAAAAAATTGACAAATTTCGTACGACACCAATCAACATGAGATCCAAAAGCGTTTGATGCGTTCCGAACAGGTTACTGTTTGTTACAGATTTTGGTCTGGCAGCGCCATTGGTCAATATTTCTGTGAGGTCAACGTTAACAATCCCATTACCGTCAACGGCAAGCTCTAAAGTTTGATGAATGCCAACTTCTTTTGGCCTGTATTTGGACAAAACGTGCCACATAGCTCATGTTCCATTGATTCTTTTGCACAAACGATTTGAGGGCATGGTTCTTTAACGTAGAGATAATGTGAACTTGATCATCGAGATCGTGAGAATTGAATTTTTTTGTGAAGTTTTTCTAAGGCGCTGCTGTCAGCATTTGAATGACTTTGTATTCCACATGTAATGGCTTTCATGGATATTCTTTCAAATGAATACAAACATTCAATAACATCTTACATTCACACTTTGTTTTATTCAAATTTAAATATAGGAAACGCTCAATGTAGGAGCCATTATTTGTGAAAGTCATTTAGCAGACTTACGTGGGATAATATGCGACTTTATAGCAGTTGTTGGAGCTGATGCCACTGAGTAGAGTATTTGGTATGCTGATGATTATGCGAAATCTTCTCTTCCCTTAATGATGAGCACTTATCACTGCTTTTGCCATATTAACTCTGCCTCAAGTAACTGTTGAACAGTTGCTAAGTAGGATGCCTGGTCGTGAAATCGCTATCGCTTTCATTACATCTGCTGCTATTCAGTCAGAACAAAGACTTTCATGGTTTCAAAGCTTACTGGCAGAGATTTTTAATGAAATCGAGGGTTTTCAGACCGATAAGTTTGTAATTTTACTCCTTGATGATGAAGGGGAAATGAATTAGTAGCGCATCTTTTGCGTGGTTATGTTTAAAACAGAATTCAATGCAACAGAGTAGGTTTTACTTGTGTAATGAATATCCCAGGCCTGGTTCGTCTAGAAGTTGACATTCCTTCTTGAAATCTTTCCTGGACTCTATATATGCAGAACATTTCCTATTTAAACGTTACTAAACTAATAGCCAAAATGTTCTCTTTCACTTGGCTTTTCATTTTATTAAAAAAAAACTAAAATACCTTGGCCCCCACTTGCAATAAAGATTGCCCACCTATGTGTATCCAGTGCGGTATTTGCTTTACTTTTAAATACTTGTTAATAAAATTGACAACAAACATGTCGTATGTGTTACGTTATTAGTGACAAGGTTTTTAAGTGCATCTAAATGGCTGCCATGGGGTTGAGCTCATTTAAAAACATCAACGAAATTAATGGAAATTAACTTTTTGGAAATCCCAATAAGGTACACAAAGAGGATGAGATGAATTAAAATGTTGAATACATTTTGAGAAATGAAACGAAATTAAATGGGAAAACATTGCAATGGCTTCGGAAAGGGTCGTAATTAATCGGTTCAGAGACGTGAAATACAAGGGTAGCTGATGTATAGACTGAAGTTGCCGTAGTCTAGTAGGTAGTGTGTTCGCTTATTAGACGTGAGGCCTCAGTTTAAAATCCAGGTCAGATATCTCTAATAAAGCGAAAAAATAGTTTGTCGGCGACTTCCTCTCAACAGATTTCTAACAAAAAACTCTGAGAATGAAATAAAATTACCATGAAAAAGTTTCTCAAAAATCTGTTGTTCGAAGTCGACTTTAAACTGTAGGTCCCGCCGCTCATGTGTAAAATTAATACACACAACATAGGTTTTGAGAGGAGCTAGGTTGTAATCCTGACTAAAGGGCCGTAATGACCAATTATGTATGTATGCATGATATTTAGGCTCCAGTCGGTGTAGTTGTGAAGCCTCAGAAGGAGAAATCATAAATTTTTTTTAGTTCCTGTAACTCATTTGATTATCTTTGTTGTTCTAATGAGCGTAGATTGTTTTGGAAGCCCGGTTATGCGTGAAGGTTTTACCATGAGTATGTAACCTTGGTTAGTGACTCAAAATTTCACAAACAAGCTTCGACAGAATATTGTCTGTGTAATGAAATTGAATTTGCGGTAGGGCATCTCAGAGTCTAAATTGTGTTCTTATGGCCACAATAAATTCTTCGTGCTTAACAATAATGTAAGCCCACTTTGGAATCATAGCAACCAACCAACATTTCAGACTCAATTATCCTTAAAAGTTTAAATTTCAATTCCAATTCAAAAAAATGGAAGGCAAAATTACGAAGAAAAACTTTAATTTTGTTGACTCTTAGTCTGCGAACAACAAATTCTAGACATTCTAGACTAACAACAGGAAACAACTGTCCTTCATTTGAGATTGTATACAACAATAGCAATAACAATAGCAACAACAACAACAATAATAATAATTTAATTAATTATTTTCTTTGTCTGACCACCAACACACCACACAACCACACACAGACACACATACTTATGTATACCAAGATAAACAATAACAAAAATTTTCATTGTTGTTGTGTTGTGCCGGAGAAAAGTTTTACTTTTTTTTTCTCACCCCACCCCTTTTAAATCATGCATCCTTTCATATCCTTTTTATTACCTTGACTGCAGTAGTTGCAAAAACGTTATCGTTATTACTTCTCGAAAAATGTAACAGATTTTCCATTTTTTTTTCTTGTCAACAATAGCAACAAATAACTAGAGAATGAATAGAAAGAAAACAAAAAACAATTCAATTTTCATTATCTTTTGTTTTTTTTACGAATCTGAATGAACCTGTAGACGAGAAATTGTATGTTGTTTTTTCTTTAACTTTCTGTAAAGCAAAAGAAAAGAAAAAAAGCGGGCGGGGGAGGGGGGATGAGTGTGTACAAATTACTTTATCTGCTAAATACAGTTTCATTGTTTTCGGATTTCTATTTCAAATATTAAAAATCAGCATGAGAAAGGAAAGTTGTAGGCCGTAATAACCAACTGAATGGTGTCCCTACACAGCGGCATATGCTACACTACACTACAGCATGTACTTCAGCAGTTCACTCACCTTTCAATCATTTTCTAAGAGAAGAATGACAAACTTATTAGGCCGATAGCTGGGGATTTCATATGAGAACCTTGCCTGTTACCTCTCTTAGAATACAAGCTCAATCTGAGACAGATTCCAGATTTTTTTTTTTTTTGGCCTCCTTACTGCCCAGAAGTCTCCACCAGTAAGCTTAAGAACTAAAATGCCTTGGTGCTTGAGTACCAGCAGAAGTGATGAAAACGATAGCAATTAGTTGTTCAAAAGTTGCTTAAGGTTGCTAAGAAACTATGAATGCCTTTCTACCGATTGAATACAATACAGCAGAAGTGATAAAAATGATAGCAACAGTTGCCTGAGGTTTCTGAAAATCTATGAATGCCTTTCTACTGCTTGAATACCAGCAGAAGGGATGAAAAATATAGCAATTAGATCAGCAGGCATTCTACTGTACAACTGTTTTACAGTTATTTTAGGTAGACGTCTAAACGAAAATATAAAAAAAAAATATTTCTTAGGAGACTTCCTCTTAGCAGATTTCTGAAAAGTTTCTCAAAAATCTATCATTCGGAGTTGAGTTTAAACTCTATGTCCTGACACTCAGGTCTAAAATTAAAGCACACAACGTAAGTGGTGTGAGAAGCTAGGTCGTAATCCTGACTAAAGGGTTATAATGACCAATTACGTACGTTACGTTTATTATGGCAAAAGCAGTGATTAGTACTCGTCATTAAGGGAAACTAATATCCCCCGTCATCTGTCATCTGTGTAGTCTGCATGGTGGAATCATCTACAAAGCAACTATAAAGACGTATACTGTCATGCCTAAATGTGCATGAATTCCAAAAACCGTTTGTCTTTCCTTAAGTGCTTTCTACCTTCAAATTTAAATCGCGCATCAGAATTGCTTCATATTCCATGAATCTGCGGCATAAATCGAACTGAACTTGACAAATGAAATGAGTTACAGTGGCTTATAGGACGACCAGTAATCCTAATTCACAACTGTTCAACAGTTACTTGTGATAGAGTTTAATATGGCAGAAGCAGTGATTAGTGCTTATCATTAAGGGGAAAACAAGTCTCCGCATAATCATCAGCATACCAACCACTCTACTCACTGGAATCAGCTCCAACAGCTGCTATAAAGTCGCATATTATCCCAGCTAACTCTACTGATTGAGTTTCACAAATAATGGCTCCTTCATTAAGCGTTTCCTATCTTTAAATTTGAATAAAACAAAGTGTGTGTGTCAATAAAAATTTTGTATTTGTTTGGAAGATCTATGGAAGCCATTATTTGCGGAATACAAAGTCGTTCAAATGTCCGTCATGGCTTTTCTAGGTGGAATGCATGCGAAATATTCAATTTTCCATGACTCTGGCTCATAAATCAAACTGAATTTATCTGATGAAATGGGTCATGTTGACTTTGAGGTCTGCCTTGGTTTGTGTTGTAGGAAATCCCTTCAAGAAAAAGTCGAACGAAGTCAAAACAAGCTATGTCTTCGGCTAGTTCAGTGTAGAACATCCAAGATAGTGCTATCCTAAGTGAAACCACATGATGTTGGTGTGCAGTTCTTTGAATTCAAACCAAAAGAAGTTGATGATCATCAAACTATAGCGTTGATAGTCCAAAAAAAATTGATGATTATTTAACTATAATGATAGTGATGGCTGGCCAACATTGTTCTCAAAGGTGCAAGTCCCGATGCCGCCAAAATCAGCCCAAAATCCATATCAAACAGTGACTTTTACGGAAAACATTTGACGCTCTTGAATCTATAGTGGGTCTGCATGATGCCAAATTCATCAATTTCGTTAATTTACGTAACCTATACATCCAGAAAAGAACTCCATTGCTGAAGATAATTTTTGGCGATATATGTTGCCCGCACAGAATATCCATTTCGATGACACAATTTTTTATTTACATGTGCTATCGAATGCTTTACATGTTCAGGGTGATTTGGCAAAGCATTATGAAGAGACCAGGGATAACAAACCTAATATGTAAGGACTATTCGAAACGTAGTTGCATGCATGCGTAGCATAAATGGTCATTACATGCCTTCAGCCAGGATTACGATCAAGCTTCTTATAACACTTATGATGCGCGTGTTAATTTTGGACATGAGTGGAGGGTTCTGCAGCTTAAAGTCGACTTCGAACAACAGATTTTTGAGAAACTTCTCATGGCAATTTATTATTTCCACTTAGAATTTTTGCCAGATATCTGCTGAACAAATACGTTTTCATATTTCATTTCGTGTTGGAGTTTGAACCATAACCTCTCGTCTAATAAGCCAACACACTGCCTACTGGACCATAGCGATTTCATTCGAAGCGTAGTTCCTTGTTGACTGAGTCTTAGAAGCTAGGATAACTCTGTTATATGTAATGATTTTCGTTGTTAGTGTAGGCGTTTCATTATGGTTTGGGAATACTATGCCACTTTTTGTATTCCATCCTTGCAACTTAGTATGGCCACCAACCATGCATTTCTCTTACAACCACAGCACCATAGCCATTCAAACTTAAAAATAATTTTAATGTTGCAAGTTTATAGCAACGTCAAGATGCCACTTATTGTTAAAAGTTTTCTATTTTGAATTGTTTTTTCTTTTTTTTTTCTTTTTTTTTTGTTGTTCTGCAAAGGCTCATCCCAAATGAAAAATTTTCTTCGAATTTCGAAAATATTTAATTCAACCTGCGCATACATTTAAGGCGATTATCATAAATTCCTAGAACAAATTAAATCGTTTCAGTTTCTTCCTTACTTTTTTCTCAAATGGAAACATGAAATAAATTTCCACAATTTTCCCAGCGCAGTGAATCCTTTAAATTTCCATCATTTTTATCCTGGCCAGGAATTTTAATCCGTTCTCAGAAAGCAAAAACAAAAAAAACAACAACAACAAACTTTTGTTTCAACTCGTAAATGATGTAAAAAATGTGTGTCATTTTTCTATACTGTGTTACCACGTCCCCGTACTCATACACACACATACACACTCGTAGCATTTATCCGGTTTATGGATTCTGATCGTATGCGAGTGTTACGGCGAAAAAACTGCTGCCTGCCATGTATACCCACAGGGTAGACATTGTAAATCATTAAGTTTTTCTTGTTGTTGTTGTTGTTGTTTTTGTTAGCGTTTCTATTCAGTTGTCCTTATTGTTGCTATCGTGTTATTGTTATTGTTGTTGTTTTTGTTGTTTTTATTGTTGTCTTTTATGAAAAAGTATCAAAAAATAAATTCCCTGTTTTAGCTTTAAAACTCTCTGTCTCTCTCCCTTGAATGCTTTATGGGTTAAAGAGAGAACCAACAACAATAACAAGAAAAAAAGTCATTTTAGAATCTGAATTTATAATGGAGTTGCGACAATTTATTTTAAAACAAAATGGAGTACAAGAAAAATAAATAAAGTTCCAGAAAATAAAATATTTTCGGAAAAACATTTTTAAGAGATTGGAAAATTTAATAAAAAATTTTAAATTAATTTCCTTGTGACAAAGGCCAGATGCTTTAATCTCCTACGCTATATTGTTAGTTCCTTCCTCTTCCTAGTCTCTACATTCTTACTGCCAACGAGGTCGTTGACCACGTACCCTGACTACCTCTTTAGATTGAGCAATGCTTTCTGTGCGCTCTTCATCTAGCCTTGCTCAGCTTTGGAGCCATTATCTTGCCTACATACGAAGTCATCCTCGTTGCAGGGCTAACGGAATCTCTTACTACTTTCATGATCGTAATCTTGCTGATTTTTGAACTCGCTCTTGTCACAAATCGGTTTTCTGGCAGCCGTCTGGCTATCAAAAAGTATGCTGCTATCGTTTCCAGAGATATTGCGATGATCACTTAGTCCATATAGACGACTTTTTCGTCTAAAGGACGCTACAATAACCCGGTAGCCTTTTTGAATCAGCTAAGCTTGCCGAAACGGAAGAGTTTCTTTCAGTTTTGAGCTATCTGTGTAGATTTATTTCGTCATTCTCCAAGTACATCACATCAGTATCTCATTACCACATATCTGGAATGAGTGCTCTGTACTTTCTCATGAAATCATAATGCTTTCTCATGCATTTCTACCCGGAGTCAGTAGTATCCACTATTGGATAAGTGACTGCGCTGTCACTCACTCCTATTAACTGCAAAGCCGTTACAGTAGACGTTTAGATGCTAGGGGCATATGAAAATTGCTAACGTTGGCATATCGTAGTTATAATAAGTGGCCATTACATCTCTAAAGAAGGTGTACAGCATATCTAAGTTTCTGCAAAAATTTTGGATCTTTCTGCTACTACACCTACTGCTACTACTGCCAGTACTGCTGCTACTACTACTGACACTACTACTACCGCTTCTACTACTAGTAGTGCTACTACTACTAGAGCTACTAGTAATTAATATGTCTATTTGCTATTACTACTACTGCTACTACTACTACTGCCATTTCTACTACTATTCCTACTACTGCTACTACTACTACTACTACTACTACTACTACTAATGTACTATTACTGCTACTTCTGCTGTTACCACTACTGCTACTACTGCTACTACTACCATCGTTTCTACTATATCGCTACTACTACTACCG
>QOCX01002424.1:0-19509 GCA_005959815.1 Sarcophaga bullata | reverse complement strand
CACTGTAATAAATTTCCAATGTCAATAAGAAACAAAAAGCTTGAACGAGAGTCTTATATTTTTAATGGCGTTTCATAAGAAAACAAAAAAAGCTTGAAAACACTTGAAAAGAAAGAGGCTTTCATTTATTTTTACGCTCTCAATAAAGTTATAAATCAACTCTCTTTCTATGTCTGAGACTGTAAATGTATGAGTGAGTAAGTTTTCTTGCTTTGTATTAAAGTGTATAAGAGATAAAATCTTCTTCTGCTTCTTGGTTTTTATTGTGACGTCAACTGACAGTTTTGAGGTAAAGTTTTAAAGCTATACGTTATGTTTGTTACTGTTGCTGTATTTTCTTTTTTGTTTATATTTTCAATGTTGTTTCTTAAATGGAGTGCTTGTTGTTATTGTTTTATTTTTCTTTTGTTTTTTTTTTCTTTTTTTTTTCTTTCCTTTTTTCTCTTGTCCGATGTCAAGGTCTGATAATTGTACATGACCGTAGACGACGACTTCTATTAGGCATTTTATCTTTATTGTTTTGTAACGGATTTTTAAACAACAACAACAACAAACTCTTGTTTATACAATTACGCACTTCGTCACAAAATAAAAGTCTTGTTATACGGTGTTTTGTTTTTATATTGTTTTGTGTTGTATTTCTCGTTTATAATGAAGGCATAGAAAAACAACAATAACAACAAAAAGATTATAATCATTATAAATATAAGAAAAAACAATAACAATATAAAAGAGAGAGAGAGAGAGAGAGAGAGAGAGAGAGAGAAATAAAGAAAATATATTGATAATCTACTAAAAAACGTATTGTTGTTGTTGTTATTGTAAACAATATTATTAGAGTGAAAGAGAATAAAAAAGTAACTGTTTTTCCATTGTGTTTTTATTGTTTTCCATAGCCATACACGCATTCACTAACATACATACAAATAAATACATCAGAGAGCATATATACGAGAGAGTATAAATTTGTTTACAATGCTTTAACATGGCGATACCGATAACGATATGCACGAGTTTGAATTAAATTGCCTTTACACATACATACACGCAGTGTAAAAGAGAAGAGTATTAAGTAAACAAAACAATAATATTTTTAAGGCTCTTAATGAAAACAATAAAAGAAAAAAACACCAAGAGAGAAGTAGCAAGCAAAAACAAAAACAAACAAATTTAGATGAATTGCGTGGGTGTATAACACGACGTATACGTTTTATTCAATTATTTACTGTTGTTGTGTTATTCATTAATCATACGTCGTGCGTTCGTAATTTGCTGGCAATTGGAATTCCTTGTTAAATGTGGCAACAAGCATTCATTCATTACTACTGATGAATAATAAAGCAAAAAAAGCAACAAGTATTAGACGTTGTTCTTGTAGAGGAGAAATAAATTTAAAATTCAAATGAATTTACTTTTGCATAAGCAATTTGAAGTTCAACTATCTATTAAGGCAGCCGTAATATTGTGGGATAATTGGTAGATAATTCAGGTTAATAAAGATAAGATGATATGATGAAATTTCATAATCGAAAACAAAGTAATTTCAATTGAATTAAACGATTACAATAAAGTTGTATATCCTCCGAGCTCAACATTAATTATTAAACGATTATTAAACGAAAACCTAGTTGTGACACTCGATTGTTGTAAGCACTAGGTACGGCAGATATGTGCCGGAGTTGGATTCAGTTATGCAACATGTCTCATACATAGCGTATGACAACACTAAACTTCAGGACTTAAACTAAGCCAAGACACATTGTTCTTACAGAACTTACTTACTTACTTACTTACTTGCTTACTTGCTTACTTACTTGCATACTTGCTTACTTGCTTATTTGCTTACTTGCTTACTTGCTTACTTGCTTACTTGCTTACTTACTTACTTACTAACTTACTTGCTTGCTTGCTTACTTACTTACTTGCTTGGTTACTTGCTTACTTACTTGCTTATTTGCTTACTTACTTACTTACTTACTTACTTACTTGCTTACTTGCTTACTTGCTTACTTGCTTACTTGCTTACTTACTAACTTACTTGCTTGCTTACTTACTTCCTCACTTACTTACTTACTTACTTACTTACTTACTTACCAACTTACTTACTTACTTACTTACTTACTTACTTACTTGCTTACTTAATTGGTCATTACAGCCCTTCAATGACGATTGCGGACATGCTTCTTACACCACTTATGTTGTGCAAGTTAATTTTGTCATGATTGCCGGGACATAAAGTCTATGATCGGCTTCGAATGATAGATTTTTTAAGAAATTTAACAGAAGACTCTAGAAAGGAAGTCATGGTTTTGTTCGAGATGTGTGAGCTGAGCTCACGTCTAATAAACCAACACATTACCTACTAGATTATGGCGATTCACATGTTCCTATGCATTTCACGGGAGACATCAATACAAATTGTTTTCTGTAACCAGTGGATATAAAGAAAAATCTATTTTCGGTTTGAAATGTTTACTACATACATAATTGGCCATTACAACCCTTCAGACAGGATTACGGCCTACTTCTCACACCACTTATGTTTTGTGTGCTAATTTATACATGAGTGGCGGGACCTACAGTTTAAAGTCGACTCCGAACGACAGTTTTTTTTTTTTGAGAAACTTTTCATGGCAATTTTATTTACTCTCAGAGTTTTTGCCAGAAATCTGCTGAGTGGAAGTCGCCGAAGAAATATTTTTTTCATATTTCGTTTTTGATGTCTGACCGGGGATTCGAACCCTGGCCTTTCGTCTAATAAGCCAACACACTACCTACTAGACTACGGCGACTTCTTTGAAATGTTACTAGAATGTAAAATTAGAGTCATTCTTTACGAATTCTCTTGAAGTTAAGCAAGAAAGCGTTAGGGTGTGGTATGTATACATATCAGAAAGTTGTGTTAAGGACGCTTAAAACGTCTCTACATGAGCAAGAGGAGGAGGCCGAGAAGGCCCAACACTTGAGGTTAAGGCACATTGAGCGGTTTATAAGTCTAGATGGCTTGAAATAGGGGACTGTTGGAAGTAATGCAATGACGAACCTCACTTCTTTTTATATCTGCTAAAACCAAAATAGCCTTCCTTTTGCCAAACTTTTCTGTTAAAGCCTTTAAAGTATTCAAAAGCATTAAATTTATGAAATTTTTCTATTAAAATTCCTTATGCAGATTATTTAATTTGTTGATTTATAACTCCAATCATAATTATTTAATACTAATGGATTATTCTGTAATCAAATTTAATTGATTGCGTACAGCTTGCAAGTGATATTATAAATCAAGCCTTTTAACCACAATTGTATGCCACAATTTCAATTCAATTAATAATCATTTTGGGCCAATTATAAAATCTTAATCAGGATTTATTGTGTTAAGCTTTGTTTGGCTTTAAAATTAATCAAGAGAAAGTTTCATAAATATGGCCATAATTTCCATGAATTAAAAGAAAAGGAAAAAAAAAGATTTTAAGTTAGTTTATAATGCCAGAAATAAATGTGACAACAAATTGAAAAAAGAGAAATACTTTCATTTTGTGATAAAGAAAGTGGCCTCGTTTTTACCTCATTAATGTTTTTAATGTTTTTCTTTTAATTTTTTCTTTTTCTTTTTCATTGTTTTTTTTTTTTAAAAATAATGGAAAAATAATATTTTCCCAGTGCATAAAACAGAGATTATAAGAGATTATGTTCATTTTCCATTTGCCAGCATTAAGGTTGTGTCTTCTCTCTCTCTTCGTGTGTATCATTATGTGTGTTTCCGTTGCACAACCAACAGCCATTATGCTGCTCATATGATTAATACTTTTGTGGGGTTACCAATCAATTATCTATATTTGTATGAAATATGAACGGATTAAAATAAGACTATTAATGTTTACTTTGGCATTTGTAGTAGAGCCCTGTGCAGCTAGTATGTACAACTGCAAAAGCTAATGACTAATACTTTGTTTCGGTGTAATGAAAGATTTATAAAAAGCCGTAAGTGTTTAAAATTGTATAAAATTTTAAAAAATTTTTTGGAAATTTATTCAAGAATTTTGTATTTAAGAGTTAAATCGATGCTAAATTTACTTATTAATCGTAATAAATTATCATTTTTTCTCTTCACTTTGATTTAAATAATTGGCTGCATTTAAAATGTTTTAAAAATAAATGTCTCTTCAAAATATTTCTCTTTAAACTTGGCATAATTTTTTTATACAAAATTCTCGAAACCGTTGTTGTATGTTGTGGCAGGTTAAACATGAAAAATTACTACAGCGTTGTGTATAATAATAATCAACATAATAATGCTAAAGAACAACTAACAACAAACCGAATGCAAACAGAGAAACAGAAACGGAAAACTTTTCTGTTTTTATTTCTTCTTCGTTCAGTTTTCCTAGTTTTTCCTTTTTGATTATCAGTTTGTTTTTCTTTTTTTAATTTTTATTTCAACACAAAAATAACCTGGTTTTACATAAACATTTTAACACAGAAACAACACAACAACAACACAACAACAACATCTAGCATCATTACACGTAGTAATACAATCAACAAGAAAAAGAGCGCATACATAGCAAGCACATCATAAACTAGAGGAAATGAGATAAAACATGTAAAAAGAAAAAAATTATAATAATTGTAGCCTACTTTAAGGTTGTCTTGTCTTCCATTAAATAAGGCCATACCTACACACATGCACACTTTTGAAGACTCCATATTAATATGGAGGGCTTGCACATGACTTACTAAAAAGCCAGTGAATGCTCGTTTGAAAAAAGTAACCTCTTTCAGATATGTGTCAGTATTAGTGAGTCACAGGTTAAAGCAAAGACAAGACAGAGCACGGTTATGTTATTTGTTACTGTTGTTAATACTCTGTCTGTTGCGTTCTCACTTTTCCTCTTGTTTTAACATATTTTTTTGCTGTCATAGCACATGAATGATTGTTGAGATTTGAAATCATCGGGTATTTATGATGATCACACACACACACACACACTTTGACGAATATATTAAATATGCCTCTTTCGTATCTGTATTTACACACACACACACATCTCATACATGTAATGTACTTAAGTGAATTACGTACACGTACGTATTTGGTAAAAGTAGAGGAAAAATATTATTTTTTCTCACACACATACATACTTAGGCATACATGCTCTTATGCAAAGTAAATATTTTTTTTTTGTAGGCATGCATCTCTCTTAGTAACTGTTTTACAAAAGGATCTCTCAATAACAGTGCATTATTATTTCAATTAAAAATAAGACACACGTACATTTTAATCAAATTGTGATACAATAAAGTGCACATATTCCGATAAATATCACTGGCCCGATTTGTAATGATAATTTATAGGAGAATTTTTCNTTTTTCGAAATGGTTCGCCTGTGAAAACATTGCTAAAATAATTGAATTTTTCATGCATAATAAGCCGCATTAGCTACTTGGTGCGTTTGCTTATTAAATATTGGGCCAGGGTTCAAACCCTGAATGAATTTTTTCATGTACAATAAGCCGCACTATCTACTATGTTCGTTTGCTTATTAAATATGGGGCCAGGGTTCAAACCCCAGGTCAGACAGCTACAACTAAACGAAGTATGAAAAAATATTTTTGTGTGGCGACTGGCTCTCAGCAGATTTCTTGCAAAAACTCTGAGTTTCTCAACAATATCTGTTGTTCGGAGTGGACTTTAAACTGTAGCTGCCGCCACTTAGGGATAAAATTAACACACACAACATATCCGGTGTGAGAAGCTAGGTTATAATCCTGACTACAGGGTTGTAATGACCAATAATGTTGGGTATAATGCGCTAGGTGCGGTTAGGAACTTCAGCTACCGGTACTCTCGGTAGCCCATGAATATCACAAGGATGTCTCTGGACTACAGACTTCAGGATCAGCCATAGAACCCCTGGAGATGCATGATGTTACAAAAACTGTAACAGATTTGCCTTATTTGTGTACTTTTCTCATCAGAAGCAAGAATAACAGCAGCAAACCCTGTTGAATGAATATGCATTGTTGAAGCCATAGGCTCTCTAAAGGGATAATGGGGACTATAGGTTATTTGGCCAACATTCTCTATGTCTTTTTGAGTTTCAAGGTCTATCTTCATTTAATTCGAAAATTATCTAATAAGAGTAGGTAAGTAGGTTGGCGTGGTTAATTTGAGCGCACATAACGACCCGTTGTGATGCCATCCCTTTATTAATCAAATTCGATCAAACTCATCGAAGAAGTCGGTCAGCTCAGGGGCTGCACATCTAATAACGATGACCTTAAATAAAAATTAATGTTTGGTTATTATCCTTGAGCTGAATAAACATCAAACTTTGTACGAGAAACAATACTTTACGTGATTATTTTGAAATTGTTCATCTCCTATATCTGCTCAGCAATATTTTCAAATTGGAACAAGAATTGCAAAAATTGTAAACTGCTTTGCTTTCTTTCCATTAGAAATTCTCATGTTTTTAGCATTATATTACGTAGAATTCTTATATTTTTCTAGCAATCTTATGAATATTCTTCGATTTTTCTTTGGGTTTTTCCATGTTTTCGTTGTAGCATGAAGTGAATGAAGTGTGTGTGTGTGTGTGTGTTTCAATAATATTTGTTCTTTACATTTCCATTAGAACACTTTTAGACGTTTGAACAACTCAATTGACATGAATTTTATACACGATTTGGGTCATTTACTTGAGCACATTTATTACCATCTCCCCGGCTCAGGCTCAGGCTCAGGCTTAGGCTAACAGAAGTGCCAATGCGAGCATTGGGAAAAATAAACGAAAAAAAAACCTAGAGAGTTAAACTGGCAATCTGGCATTAAAGCGGACGAAAAGAAAAAAAAAATGAATTGGTCAGGGGAAATAGCAAGTAAAAGAAAGAAAGAATGAATGAATGAAAAAAAGAAAGGAAAGAAAAGATTTTTTATATTAAATGGACAAGAGCATACGGACAAATACGGAACATTTTTATTAACCAACAAACATACAACATGCACACAGACATAGATTGCTACAATAACGCTTAAGGATATGCAACCAAGCAGATATTAGAAAAATTGTTGCCAAAATACAAAGTTTTTCAATTGAACGAACGTACATATCGATTGATAACCCAAATTTTATTTGTTTTTTTTATCATCTTTCATTCTTTCTTATGCTTAAGCATTTAAAATGCGTCTTCAGTTTCAGTCTCAGTTTCAATTTCAATTTCCATTTAATTTTTATCTATTTGCCATCCCCCTATCCCCTTTTTCCCCTCCCTGCTTTAGGAAATCTTAACTTTGCTTTGGTTGTTATTGTTATTGTTATTGAGTTTGAGTTTTACTTTGTTATTCGATTTGAACAGCAGCTTAAATGATGATGATTAAGTTGGTCATACTCTTGGGACATTTATTTGATTAAAAACAGAAAAACAAGAAAAACAACAAAAACAAGAAAACAAAAAACATATTCATTTTCCAATTTCTTTTACTCTTTTCTCTCTTTCATGGCAATTGCAATAAAATGAAGGGAAAAAAATGTAGAAGGAAAAATGTCCCATGGAGAAGAGCAACAAAATTTATTTAAATTTCATATTGCCATAATGAGACACACAAGGAAAAAAAAGTTTCTAAAATTTCTTTACGTCCTCTTCGTCTTCTTCTACTGAAAGTGTAATGGAATAATTTTCTTAAGAGCAAAATAATGTTGCAAATTGCTTAAAAAGAAAAAAAAAACAAAAAAAAACATCTTTAAACAGAGATTTGATTTCCAAAAGCATTTCAAAACGACATTTCATTAAATTGCTTAACAACAACAACAACAACAATAATAACAATAAATATTTTTAAAATAAAAAAGAATTTCCATTTTATTTGAAAATGTTTTGAAAAAAAAAAGTTCAATTAATAGTCACTTGAATTTCAGTCACAAATTAATACAAGCACTGGATACTCCAACTTCATGACATAAACAATGATTCCCAATATTTACTCGATATTGGCCAATAGAACTGTTTTTTAACGTCCGATTGCAATAGCAAGAATACCTTCCATCATTCAATTATTATTTCTGACAGACATTTCCCAACTATACTGATAGTTTAATCAAGGTTAGTTTCTTAGTTTTAAATTATCAACGGCTAGACACATTCTGCTGCTCGTGCTCAGGAATACTTTGTCTGGAATATTGCAAAATTCGATCATTACACATACATAACATAACATACATAATTGGCCATTACAACCCTTCAGTCAGGATTACGGCCTAGCTTCTCACACCACTTATGTTGTGTGTGTTAATTTTATACATGAGTGGCGGGACCTACAGTTTTTTAAAGTCGACTCCGAACGACAGATTTTTGAGAAACTTTTTGGGGCAATTTTATTTACTCTCAGAGTTTTTGCCAGAAATCTGCTGAGAGGAAGCCGCCGAAGAAATATATTTTTTCATATTTCGTTTTTGCAGTACCGGGGATTCGAATCCTGGCCTTTCGTCTAATAAGCCAACACACTACCCACTAGACTACGGCGACTATGATTCGATCATTACAGCTTTTGCAAAAGTTGTCGCAAGTTTATCCCAGCTTCTAGAGAGCTTACTCAACTGCCAGTGTCTCGTTATAAATGCAATGCCTCATGATGGACTCCCGATTAGTTCTTACAGCGCATGCGTAGGAATACGTCGTCGCAAATATTCCACATTTCGGACGTAGCAAGTTTATCCCAGCTTCTAGAGTGCTTACTCAACTGCTGATGGATGGATTATGATTATGACTCTCGATTACTTCTTAAACAAATTTTTTTTTGCTGCATACTTACACACATAGTTTGTAAGAAAAAGCTCAATGAAATATAAATTTTATTCTTGCCAAATGTAGCCTTATTTTCCGTATTCTTAGGCTCTTTCTCTCTTTCTCTCCCTCTCTCCCTCTCTCCCCCTCTTTCTTTGTCAACTGGTTGATTTGCCAAAAGAAGTATCTCACGTGAGTTCTAACCGATCACTCTATTGGGTTTCCGTCAGCTGTTTGAAGCCATATTCTCTTAGCATACAGCTTGTAAAATATGAGCACGAGGTCCGTATGGCCATGTTAAAAATCCTTAGAATGATAGTATGCCCAAACTCTCCTACCCAATACAAGACATCTTTAATATAAAAACGAAAATTTCATTACAGACAGGCCCTTTGCCATCACTCCATCTGTCTGAAATAATTCTGTAATCAGCAGCAACGAAGCCTAAATTGAACTCCTAATGAATGTCAATTCACAGCTTCGTCAATACCATTACATACGCATACAAGAGTAGAAATCGGTGGACATAGATACATAATTGGTCATTACAATCCTTCAGTTAGGATTTTCTTCTCACACCATTTATGTTGTGTGTGTTAATTTTACACATGAGTGGCGTAACCTACAGTTTGAAATCGGCTCTGAATGATAAATTTTTGGAAAAACTTTTTCATGGCAAATCTTATTTACTCTCTGAGTGTTTGCCAGAAATCTGTTGAGAGGATGTCGCCGAAGAAAATTTTTTTTCATATTTTCGTTTTGATATCTGACCTGGGATTTGAACCGTGGCCTTTCGTCTAATAAGCCAACACACTACCTACTAGACTACAGGGACTTCAGAAGCCCTAACGATATGACAATGAATCCACAGTTTCTAAAAATTTCAGAAAAGAGTAGAAGTCGTTCCATAAATAGTGACAAACTTATGTTATTTTTGTCTACAGATGTCTAACACATTTGTCTGGTGTCCAACATGTCTGTCCAGCATGATTGTATGTGATTTTGATAAGATACAGTTGCCACAGGCCACACAACATGGTCGATTTTGGTTTTAGCACATGAAAGATTTCCACAAACAGGCGCTTCAAGTTATGGTGACTGCAATTGACCAATGAAATTATGCGATTTGATGACCTTAATTTGTTTTGTGTGCAGCAGTTAAATATCCTAAAGTTGAAAGCCAACATTCAGCAGACTATCATCGAAACATCATCTGAAATATGCAAAAAAAAGTGATCAAAAACTATCGCAAAAGGATTGAGTTGTACAATCAATTCGGTGGCACTCATTTAAGTGAGACTGTGTATCGTACATAATGACATGGGCCAAACGTTATGATGACAGAAAAGTTTTCTTGAAATTGTAGTTTTATGTATGTTTAGTTAACCATTACTTTTAGAATAGAAAAACGGATAATAATACTTGACTGAGGCCAACCAAGACTTAAAGGAAGTATGTTCCCAAAGAAACATAATAAAAAAACTAAACAAAAGCATCGCAATTTGTATGTAAAATATGAAGCATTCAATACATTGCTTCTTATTATGTTCAGAATAAATATGCTCTTAAACAAAAAATATGCAAAAATATGCCCTAAAGAATTAATATGTATAAATATACCAAAATATGCAAGATTACATCGCATTTGTTTTGTTTTGTCAATTAGATTAAGAATAATAGTTTCTCCTTCAACTCGTAATACGAACATTATTTGTGACTAATTTGCCTTTTTTCTTCTTCTTCTCTCTTTATTTATTTTCTATTTACAGATTTTCTATAAACGAACTGTCAGCGTTAACAGAACTCTCGAAAAAAAAGCAAAAATTTTTAATTAAAAAGACAGACAAACAAACAAAAAAAAAAAGAAAAATTATGCTTAAACTGCACAAATTGTAAGAAAAATTTTTGGAATTTTTTTATTTCCATCTTTAGTTTTCATTTTCTTTTGTTTTGCAAATACTAATTACAATATACACACACTTAAAGAATGAAACGTAAAAGACTTGTAATAAGTAGGCCAACTTCGAAATAACAAACAAGTTAAACAGTAAAGCCTCTTTAGGCTTTAGTTAAAGGTAGAATTGAAACAAGACTTCACTACAAAGACAAAGACAAAGACATTCATGTTTTTTAAAAGCGATTGCATTTAAAATTTAATGTTTAAAGATATTAGAAGAAGAAATCTTTTATTGAATTGTATTGTTGTATTGTGGTTATGCAAATAAATATTACAAATACTGTACCAACAATGGCTGCATCTGAGCCACCAGAACCACCACCGCGTAATCCGGAGCGCATTAATGCCACGTTGCATAAACTTGCCGAATCTGTAAGTACTTATGAGTAGAGTAGTGTAGTTTTGCACGCTGAAAAATCCAAAAGATGGATGGAATGCTCGAGTTTTTTTTTTTTACTTCCTCTTTCTTTTTTGTCTTGTTCTTGTTCTACTACTTATTGACACCCACCCTGTAGTAGTTCCAAAGAATTAACAAAAAAAAAAAAAAAAAAAAAAAAAAAAAAAAAAAAAAAAAAAAAAAAAAAAAATGCGTTTTTCTTTTTCCAATTCTTGTAATTTTTATAAAAAATGTTTTTTTTTTCTTCATGCATTCATTCATTCAATCCTTTATTCATTGTTTCAATTTTTAAATACTTTTCTTGGCATATTTCCGCATTCACTAACAGAAAATTCCTGGTGCACCAAAAGTTTTTTTTTTGGCTGGTTTTTCTTTCCTTTTTTATTTGGTTATTTTTCCTACCCTTTCTAGCATGTGTATATATATATGTAAGTGTGTGTCTGTGTGTTTGTTTGCATTTAAACATTTTATTTGTTTTACTCATCATCTTCATCTTCTTCTTCTTCTTCTTCATGTTCTTCTTCTTGTAGTTGTACATGTTTTAACAACATTTTTACACCTGTTGTCTCTTCCACTTGGTAGAGTTTTATTTCCCCTTCAACACCTTTCAAATAATTTCCATTTCTATTTCGGTTTTCACATTTTTTTTTTTTCTCGTTTTTTTAAGCATATTCACCTGCTTGGTTTTCTCCACATTCCACAACATTTTTTTCATTCCCGAGAAAAAAAAAACAACAAAAAACAAAAGAGAATTGCATGTTTAAGACATTAAAATAAAACCCTAGAGGCATTAAACCAACCTACCTCCCCTCTATCTCTTTCTCTCTCTCTTTCTCTCTCTCTCTTTTCAAAAACAAAAAATCCTCAAATACCCGTAAAAGCCAAAGCACAGCTTGAATAACTTAAAATAGAGAAACAGAGAAACAGAGAAACTATTTTTCCCGCATTTAGCACAAAATCATCCCAGAAATAAATGCTTAAAAACGAAAAAAACAAAAAAAAAAACATCACAACCTAGTGTCAGTGACAATAATTTCCATAATAGCGCAGCTTACATTTCGTACACTTACTCGCTCTGCCCCTTTTTAATGTCATAAATATTCATGAGAGAACATTTAGAGAACATTTTTCGGTTTTCGCATATTTTTTTTCTTGCCACATTTTAATGTTTATCAGCAGAATTGTCATAATCTCTGTAATAATCTCCCCCCTGTAATAAGACGTGATTGAGCATTTTAACAAAACCCCAACAACCAAAATCTCAATAAGATATATTATGCTGCATGTACTCGGAAATCGTCATATATTTGTAGAAAAGCATAATTATCGATAATACTTACTGCATGAGAATTTAAGTCGCCGATAATTATTTTGTTTTATAGAAAAAATACACATTTTGGTTATAAAAGAGCTAGTCACTCGACGAATTACTGTGCTATAAATGTAAAGCAGATAAATTGTAAAAGGCAACAGATGACGAATTTTCTATAGGAGAATGTAAGAAACGACGAAATTCCTATAGAAATTTTTATCTTCAATTTCTACAGAATTGCAAGTCATCGAAATTTTCTATAAAAATGCCGTCATCGCAAAATTTTATGTAGAAAATGAATTTCATCGAAAATTTTTTTGGTAGAAATCAAGTCACTCGACAAATTTCGTATAGAAAATGCTATCATCGAAAATTTTATATAGAAATTGCATAGTCATGATTAGTTTATTTTTCTTAATAGAAGTTATGAAAGATTTATTGTAGGACATCATGAGATTGATCAAATTCACTTTAGAAAATGCAAGAGATCGATAAATTTACTGTACAAAATGTAACTCATCGACAAATTTACTGTAGAAAATGCAAGTTATCGACAAATGTAATTGTAAATGGGTACGTTAAATATTTATGCCTATCATTTGGGTTTCTGTTACCATTAAAACCAATTCTTGCTCGCCGTGGAAAACATTTTTTTTTTTAGTTTTTGGTTCTTTTGTGCCAAGAGGATATTTTATTTAGACCTTGGAGACTTAGGCGATGCTGGGTAGTTGATTAATTTTGTACCACAATTCCTGAAATGAAGTTTCGCAGTAAATGATGCGATCCGATGTTAGATTTCGAAGAACGTAATACCAGGCACGTTTTATACTTCTGGTTTTAGTGCACTAGTTTTCCGATTGCTGGAATCTGGCGTCACTTCTCCACTTAGCGGAATTTCAGTAGCAGAAACCTTACAACAGTCTGTTGTCGATATTGTAGTACATCGTGTACACAGCTAATTACTAGGCTCTGCAGAGATTTTGCAGCTCTCTTTCTGATATTTGGGACGTGAATTAGTTAAAGACATTTTGCATTCTCTTCTAGAACGTTGCTGGTAGCCTAGTTCAAAGAGTAAACGAACACGTCTTTATCAGAAATAGAAAAGGTTTTGTGAAAACAAACGCCTATTAACAGTGTACCAATGATGTCGCTGTGGTCTAGAGGCAGTGTATTGACTTATTAGACGAGACCGTCCTTTTCAATGGCGTAAAACTTAACTACATTTTTGAAAGGCGCTTTTAACGCAAAGCCCACCAGGAATAAGTTTCGGGGAAATCGGCCTTAGATCCGACGGAATTTTTATCTTAAAAATCTATACTTCAACTAGGAGTCGTAGGGGGTCCGTAGTCTGGACTTATTTAATATAAACTTTACAATTAGCCACGAAACGCATTTGATATCATATTTCGATTAGAAACGATTACAAAATGATTATTTATTTGGCTTGTAATTATATCGAACAATCAATACATATCCCTTATATTTTGAGAAACAAAAATCAACAGCGGAGCCATTAGAAATGATGAATTAAACAAATTTTCCTCATTACAATATTACCTTACTTACGTACATATTTATTGATTTCCTTTATACTTGTTTTGGGACTTTTTAAATCCTTTTTTAGTTACAATATTTTGTTGTTCTCTGCCATTTTGACAATTTAGCAATTACGAATGAGAAAAATACAAAAACAGATGAGAAAAGTTTCTATTAAATTCGTTTTAAGAAATTTCAATATTTTACAGAAAAATATCAAACATTGGATTCATCCAATTTTGGAAATGACAAAACGGTAACAATAATCAGAGCCATTAAAAACAATTTTATCATTGGATACACAACAACAACAACAATATTCAGCAACAGCACAACAGGAAGGAACAATAGTAGCTCAAATAAATGCCTGCCGGCAATAATATAACGACAACAAGCGGAAATTACTAACAACACAGCCAAAATTAATTTTACATCAACCCATCTGCGTACAGGTGGGGACAAGACAATTACAAACAGCTGCCCAACGGGTTATTTTTTAATAAAACAACAAAAGCAACAACAACAGCCAACATAATGACTTTAACTACCAGTGGGGGTGGTAGCTGGATTGATGGGCATAACATCACCTTAAGTTCCATGGTAGAGTAATCATACGCGTACCTCACCAATGACGATTGATAATCAGTCTAAACAGCAACAGCAGAAACAAGCAACAACAGAACAGGCGAGGACAAATTATCAATTGCCAATTCAGCCACAACCAGGAACAAACAACAATTAAAGGCAGTTGTGTACGTGTTAGGTGGTGGTGGTGGTGGTGTTTGGTGGCATAGACACACATTAGTGTTCATTACATATGACGCAACAACAACAACAAAACGAACAACAAATGCCGTAGCAGCCAACGTATTGGTTGCGCCTTCTGGTGGCTAGTTAAATGAACAACAACATGAATCATCATTTAATTATGCGCGGTACACACAACAACAACACACAACAACATCGCTAAGTGGCAGTAGTGCTGCGAGATAAAGGGTCTTTCCCAGTAACAACAGCAACCATAGCCACACCAGTTTAAGTGGGCTCAAAATGTCTTAATATCAATTAATTTAATTCACCGCACACACTACAAATACATCATCATCATCAGCAGCAAGCAGCGCCAGCGGCAGCGGCCAGCAGCAGCAACAGCAAATTCAAATAATTTACAAAACTCGTCGTGGGTATGTATTCATAAATGAATGAAAATAAATTCTCGTGTTTATATAACTCTGTATACGTCTTATGTATGTGTGAGAGTAAGTTTATCTATTTTAATATGCGTACACCACACATGCTCATGCCACATGCAATTTTATTTCCTTTACCTTTATTGGTTGGTTTGTTTTTCGGGTGTGGCAAAGTGTTGCATATACCTTGCTGGCTTAATGTGATGAATGGTATTCATAAACAATTTAGTTGTTGTTGTGTGCCATTAAAACCTATTGATTGTTTTCAATTGATATTGTAATTAATTAATTGAAGTTTTTGTTTTCCTTCTAACATGTCTGTGGATGTGTGTATTGTGGCTGTGTGTGCTTGTCCGTCTGTCTGTTTTGTTAAATTCAAAAGTTCATCTGAAGTTCAAAATCTTTTATTTGTTCACATGAAATTATTTATTCCATATGTAAATGTAATTTATGACGGTATGTGTATGTGTGTATGTATGTGATAGTGTAAAGTAAATTTCCTTGGAACAATTTTAAATGTTTTCTCAACAAATTTTCTTGTAATAAACTGCTTAGTTTGCTTAAGTTCTTAATAAATTCCAAGATAATTTGATTAACACCGTATCAACCAGACTTTAAACAATGCTTCCTTCAATGTCAATGATAATGCAGTGAATACTACTAAACTACTATAATAAGGACCAAACCTCTATCTATACACACCACTTAGATGTAAGATTGAAAAGATTTTTTTTTGTCTTGTGGAAGAAGATTTCTTGTTAAACAGGCTTATAAGTCATGCCCAATTCTATAAAGAGGCTGCTGGGCCACTTTGCTTCAAATAGGATGAAGTGGTGTCTTAGTACTAGCACACTCCCCTCATAGACTATCTCTACAATGTCTCCTCCAATTCTATAATCCTGAGGTTAGGTTAAGTCGAAGTAGCAACTCTGACCACCAAAGCTCACTTGAACACGCATAGCGGGCTGTTGTAACGCCACAGATAAACGTAGTCCCTGTACTGGCCGAGTTCTAGCGCAGGGGCTGCACTCACATGTTTCCTTCTGAACTGCGTTAATATCTCACAGGTTCCAGGATTGTATGAAGTCGCCGTAGTCTAGTAGATAATGTGTTGGCTTATGAGACGAAAGGCCACGTTTCAAATCCCCAGTCAGACATCAAAAACGAAATATGAAAACAAATAGTTCTTCGCGAATTCCTCTCAGCAAGTTTCTGTCAAAAACTCTGAAAGTAAATGAAAGTAGCCATGAAAAGTTTCTCAAAAATCTGCCGTTCGGAGCCGACTTTAAACTGTAGAGCCCCTGCTCCTCATGAATAAAATTAACACACATAAGCTAGGCCGTAATCCTGACTGTAAGGTTGTAATGGCCAATTATGTATGTTATGTATGTCCAGGATTGTATTCAATTTAGTCCTTCTAATGGTTACAAAATCTACATATTGAGCTCGAAACAACCCCAATTCTAAATAAGTGTACTCCGTGTCGACAGTTTCCTTTCAAAAGACCGTTTAACAACCACAACAAAAGCTTTGATTGCTTTAAAACCACTTGGATGGAAAGGGGTCTTTGCCTCTCTTTATCTTCCCTTTTCTAATATTCGTTACTACTCCCCCTATCGCCATTAACGTCGTGGAAGCTTTTCTCCTCACAAACTCATCTTCTTGCCCAAAGCCGAAAACTACCTCACAGTTTGGGAATCAGTAAAGGGTAACCTTATTCTATCTACGTAGCTATTGCAGCTTCCCCAGACAGTCCCAAACGACCTTCGACTTAACCTTATAAAAGCCGAGTGCTCGAATAGCGACCTGAATGTATTGCTATGTCTTGTCTTTTGTACTTCCTATCCCAATTGAATTCAGCACATCGTTCGAGGGCATAGATTTGAGCTTCAGAAAAACTCGCGATTCTTCTTTGCTCCTAAGCCTAGATTTGTTTTTGAATCCTAAACTCAACACCAATAAAACAAATTCGATTAAATAATCGAATTCAGATATCTAGGGCTTATATGTTAGCAGAATATGGATATATTGAGCATGATGTTAATTTAAGAATTATAATGGCAATGGCTGCCTTGTTTCTCTTCTTGAATATTTTAAGTTTGAAGGTCATTTGAAACACAATTCTTTTTAAAAATAGCTTATCTAGTGTTAATTATCCACAGAAGTTCTAAAAATCTTTATTTGTCTTTAATTTAATTTTCTCCGAAGAAGTATTTGTTGTTGTTTCTAGAGAAGTATTTATTATTAATTGTTAATGAATTTTATTTATTTATTAAGGTTTTTTTTACTCTCATTTTATTGCATTTAACATTTGAATAATTCTTATGACAGTTGCCATACGCCGTTAGATATTTGGGGGGATGTGTGAGTGAGAATGGTTTTCTCTTTAATATTATATTTGAATTGCATTACATCTATCTGTGTGTGTGTGTGTGTGTGTGTACATAAGTGTTTAGTATTATTTTAACTTTAAATAACTGTAATTATGTTAAAGTAGATGCATGTGAGGCCTAAAAGTTAGACAACCCTGTTTACATGTTTATTGACATAGAATTGCCAGAGTAGAGTAGTTAATAATTTATACGAGGTATGATAAATCAGGAAAGTAAAGAAAACAGAAAAGAATTTTCGACTTATTTTTAAAAGTTAAAAATAAATTAAGGCCCATTTAGTTTTTACTTATGTCCGCTACACTTTTGCCAGCAGTGGCACGAAGGAGTCCCTACTGTGTGTAGTGTTTTCCATGTTGCACTGTTTAAGATCACCAAAGCAGTGTTTATGTTTTTTATGTGAATGTTCATTTTGTCATCTCAAGGTTGGTTTCAGTCTGCAGTAACAACGCTCTTCAGACAGGCATTGGGTAGTACTGTGTTGGGTAGCAGGAATCTGATTTTGAATCAGTTCTGTTATCAAGGTGGTCAAGATTGCCTAACCCGTACTTATGCGATCTATGTGGATAGTCAGGATGAATTAAAGACTTTAATTAGGTCTTTAGTCATTTGGAGGCTGGTATCAGGTTGCAATGGTGCCCTCATACCGTTCTACGACGGTTATCTACTGTACTTGTTCCAGGGTTTTATGACATTATGGGCAATGAAATATACCGGAGATGGCAAGAGATTACGCACAGAATTCATGTACGTGATGGAGTGGAGTGGTCATATCACACTGCTTCAGACAGACATGGCGAATAAGCAAGATTGCAAAATTTCCAAGTAGTGATTAATTCCACCCCCCCAAAAATGAATCTTTTGTCGCCGTAGACTAGTAGGTAGTGTGTAGGTTTATTAGACATAAGGCCATGGTTCAAACCCTAGGTCAGATATCAAAACGAAAATATGAAAACATTTCATCGGTGACTTCCTCTTAGAAAATTTCTGGCAAAAATTCTGAGAGTAAATAAAATTGTCATGAAAAGTTTCTCAAAAATCTGTCATTTGGAGTCAATTTTGAATTGTAAGTCCCGCCATTCATGTATAAAACTAACACACACACAACATAAGTGGTGTGAGAAGCTCGATCGTAATCCTGACTTAACCCTTCAGTCAATTATGTATGTATGTACTATTGTGGTATGCAGATGAGTTATGAAATGTATGAAATATGAAATATTCCGAACCCTGAGAGATTGCCTGAGTATCCTGTTACTACCCCGTAACGATAAAATGAATCATACGGACACAGCCATTTCTCCTATAAACCAGGTGGCGCAAAAAGTACCTTATTGAGACTATTCAAGTGCACGATGTTAATAAATTGTTACTGTTGTCGAGTAACATCCTTAAATTTATCAGGAAAATGCGCTTGGGGGAGACATTATTAAGATGACGTTAACGATGACCCAGGCTTTCCCATTATACGGCCGAATGGCTGCTGAATCAGTAAACCGAATCTATTAGGATGCTTATAGCTTTTTTGACTTGACATTCTGCCAGGAGGGTAAGGTCTAGTTTGGTGGTATTATGCACGTTCTTTTTCCGGAGATCATGAGAAAATGTGGGGAATTTTGACACTGTCGAGCATATTAATAAATCCGAACATGCAGAGAAGAATACTGAGGATATTTGTTGGAGTTTTTTCAATGACTTTGGAGAGTTTGCTAAGGAATTTCATCTCAGGCAGTACTTGACTGGTAACTCTGTACCCCTTTTTCTTCTCTATTCTCTCAGCTTTTATACCACTATCTTAATGAAGCTATATTTCTCAACGACCGTCATACTTAATTTTCAATCTAACCTCGTTTATTTGTATATGCTTGTGTGTCTTTGTAAACAACCGTATTTGTGATTTGATTTAATTTAACAAAGTTTTGTTGATTTTTTTTTTTTTTTTTTTT
>QOCX01002423.1:0-22414 GCA_005959815.1 Sarcophaga bullata | reverse complement strand
AAAATAGAATATAAGGGAGAGAGTAATAGTTGTGGTAGTATTTTCAAAAATTGAGGTTATAAAGCATCTTTGCATAGACGAATAATTTGAATCTGCAATAGTTCTTCATAAATGAGAGCAACAGTATGCAGACGACATAATTATTAAAAATAACAGTGTGTGTGTGTGTGTGGGTGCGTCTGTGATAAATTTTAATTTTATTAATAAAGAGCAGCATCTGTGATTTGCGACATCAGATGAAAGTGTTCTTTTTGTTCATATCACAACCTTTGATCACGATGCATTCATGCTCTTACTTACGTTGGTTGGGTTTTTTATGAAATGAAACCAAATATCATCGCTTTCCTATAATATTATGGAAAATATTTATTGGCTTCACATTGGAATATTGTTTGTATGTACCTACATACATATATGCAGAGAAAATGAATAAAAACAGTTTTTTCCCCAATGTTAATGCAAAACAACATTTTAATTTAAATAAAAATTTAAAACACAAAGAGTAATTAAATTTCCTGAAAATGCCTTTGTTAATAATTCAGTGATTACTATAGCTTTCTAAGGCGATGTGGCCTTTTCATAAAATGGATGGGTACCCACTGAAGGCAAGCAAGAGATTTCTGTCGAGGCCATACAAGAGCTGTGGTTTGTGTATGCGATTTTGGCCAGGTGGGATCATAGGTTCACATCTCTTTGTGAACGACATTGGCCAGGCCATCATAGTTAAGAGCTAATGAATGATCTGGACATCAACGACATGTGGTTTCAGTGGAATGGCGCTACCCAGTCCACAAACTCGGGTGGCAACAATTTTCACTAAAGTCTAACAGCCTTTTTAAGATACCTAGTTGAGCGCTACTCAATATTTTACAATTAACAGACGCTCTTGAGATTTCAGGTGCAATCAATTCACGTTAACAGAAAAAAAATATTATTTCACACGGTAGTTTTTGAGTTCGTTTGGTGCTGTGAATTCGTTAGTGCCAGAAATGTGAGTTCTAAGGAAGGATTTTGATAAAAACTTTTAATGCAGATGTTTGTTATTTGGAGGTAATTTTCACTTTGGTTACTCAAGAAATTATGTTTACGAGGTGATAATATTAGAATACCAGAACCTATGTACCTACCTACCTACCTTTGTTTATTGCAACTATATAGTGTGTAACCAAAAATTTCAAAAGTCTGCTTAATTTGAAATGCGCCTCGGATACCATCATTATGGCAATTTGTTTTTCAAAAAGAAAACCATTTGCTTTCTAGAAGCAGATCCTCAAGTAGTTAATCGGTTGCCAATCGTCCCTTGCATCAATGCAGGCTGCCCTCTCAGCAAATTCCGCACCCAACGTGTTTGTTAGCAATAAGTCCATTTCGTTACTATTCTTTTTGTTCTTTTTTGTATATCCCGTGTAACCCGGTGTGTGTATTTTGTTGTTTGCCTGTTTGTTTATTTTCGTTTGGTTTATTTCCACTCGAGTAATAGTGTAACTCTTTTCCATTAGGACGGTGCAATGCATCGATACTCACCCAAATAAATTGGCAATAACTACGCCAATTGGATATGTTTTGGACTTAAACCGGCAGTGTGAAGTTCTGTGAGTCTGCTTACAAAGATTTTACCCATTTTATAAACATTGTAATTTTGTTGAGAATTACATTCTAAGCGACAACAAGTAATCGAATACAATTTTACTTATTTTCCCTGCATTTTACTTATTTCACGAACGTAACCCACATCAAACAGGTTTGCTAGTCATTGTCTACAGGAATATATCAATGGCAGTTCGAAGACGACTAAAATTATAACCGAAGGTTCATTTGTAACTCCGAGGTTCATTTGTACTGTTTTTTTCGTTGAAGCAGAAGTATATTTTACAGTATCAGAACACAATACCTGGCTAAATGTTTACGGGAATACAATATTGGCAAGGTCTATTATTAATGGATTATTTACTACATTTATACTACGATGCGTTCGTCCTGTATTTTGCCACGTTTCTTCCGAAGTTACTATATACGTTAACAACAGGATTGGACTTTACAACCCTTTCAATAAGCTTACGGGAATTTTTTTCAACCACTATTTATGTTGTGGTTGTCGTTAATTTTATACATTAGTGGCCGGACACTACAGTTTAGTCGACTCCGACGAAGAATTTTTTTGAGACTTTTCATTCACGGCAATTTTATTTACTCTCAGAGTTTTTGCCAGAAATCTGCTGAGAGGAAGCCGCCGAAGGAATCATATTTCGTTTTAGATGTCTCCCGGGGAATCGAACCCTGGCCCTTCGTCTAATAAGCCAACACACTACCAACTAGACTATGGCGACTGCTACAGATTCTCTACAGATTTATTCTTTTTGAATTTCCTTTAAAGAACATAGGGCCCCCGTAAAGTGCCTCCCACTAAAATTATGATTTTGTTGCTTTATTTGAACTTCAAAAATCCAGTTTTTTAATCTGTAAAGTTTAAAATCGACTCCGAACGACAAATTTTTTGAGAAACTTTTTCATGGCAATTTTATTTGCTTTCGTTTTGATGTCTGACCACGGCATTTACAACCCTTCAGTCAGGATTACGGCCTAGTTTTTCACACCAATTATGTTGCGTGTGTTAATTTTATACATGAGTGGTGGGAACTACAGTTTAAAATCGACTCTGAACGACAAATTTTTTGAGAAACTTTTCATGGCAATTTTATTTGCTTTCGTTTTGATGTCTGACCACGGCCTTACGTCTAATAAGCCACCACCTACTGTACTACATCGACTCGCAGATAAGATACCATTAAATTAGTTCCGTAGATATTAGCCGTACAACGTCTGCAAAAGCCTTACTGTGACTATAATAGAATTTTCTCACGGTATCATAAGAATCTCGCATTGAATTTTTTTAATTTTTAATTTAATGTCAACGGACTGATTTTGAAATTTTGTTCTACTAGTCACAGTGGGATTTTGGTAACAGAAAGGGTATGTTTTGACAATTACAATATTTGATTTGCTCCGAAAAGGGTGTGTACTATAGTTAAAGAAAAATTTTATGAATAAAACTTTATCGACTAATCTTAAGTGACTTAGTAGCACCATTCTTTAGTTTTGTTTTGCGCAAAAATATATGAAGCTGCACCACTGTGCACTCTACGTTGGCGTCATTGTCTTCAACAACGATTTGTAGGTCATCTTTTGGTAAAATTTATAAAACTTTTACTATTACTGTAATACCAATGGTATTTGATATTAATAACGGCTATGCGGAGAGACCACCCACATCAAAACTGATGTGACAAAAATTGGGCATCTGCCACCTTTGGCTTTGGGTAAAAGAAAAAAGAAAATGAAAAGAAATTGAAAATTTTGTTTTCATCACATTTCTGTTTCTACAATTTCATTTTTCTTTTATAAAAATTTTTAAGAATCTCAAAGTGACCGGAATTTCAAAATCCATCATTTCTATGTCAAAAATATTGAAAATGTTTCACTTTTCTTTTTTGGAATGAACGGAAAGAGAACGAAACGGTATTTGCCGCATTGACGAATAAATACGAATTACTTTGTATGGAATGCTGACAAAATATATATATTATGTATAGATGTGGTGTGTGTGTGTGTGTGTGAGAGAGTATAATATTTATCTGTGTCGTACGTGAGAAGTTTAATATGCTTCAAAAAAAAAAAAGAAAAAGTAGAAAAGCTTTGACACTTTGGAATTCAAATAATGCGAACTCATATGTTCGTAGCATTTAACAGTGAATGTAAAAGATGAGTATTTCAACATAATTTACATGTGTTGGTTGTTGTTATTTTTTTATTACAATTGTTGTATTTACCTAAGACAGAAACTTTTAATGATTCATTTCAAAAGTTTAGTGGCTTAGAAAATCGTAAACTGAATATGCAAGATTGTGTTCAGAGGCGAAATCAATAGAGCGAATTTTAGTGAAGAGTTGACTATAAACATACAATATGTTGAACATTGAATTTAAGCATTCCATAGATTTAAGACGCACAGATGTGTTAATACTTTCTTTTATGCATCGTATTGGATGCTTAGATATGGCTACGAAATACTACATAAACTTAATGGGATATTTGTGATATTGCGCATAAATATATACGTAGGTATGCATGTGATAATACATTTAGTAAAATTTTTTTAAATTCTTATCATCCAATAGTCTCTCTTTCTTAAACTTTCAGTGTTCAATACCATTGTGTTTAACCGGTACATTTTAATACAATTCTCATTTATTAATCTCAGACTCATATCTCATCACTCACAGGCAATTTTGTTTTTCTGTCTATTTATAATCGTTTATTTTTTTGTCTGGGAATTTCTCAATCTTTCTACGGAATTGTTATTTTTGTTTTTAATCTTAGTTTTATTCATATTCTTATATATTCATACGTATTTCTTTGTGTAATACTGTATACCGTACGGTGTGTATATTTTGTTGTTGCCTGTTTATTTATATTCGTTTAGTGTATTTCCACTTGCAGTGTAACAGTGTAAGTGTTTTCAATTAGGACAGATCACATATATCGGTACTGGTCCAAATGAAGTTCTGTGAGTTTAGTTACAAAGTTTTTATTCATCCACCTTGCAATCGGTATAATTTAGTTGAGAAAAGTTTGCATAAGGTTTCCAGAATTGATTTTTCGAGTTTTTTTTTTTGCCAACAAGTATGAAGGTTTTTTTTAGGTAATCGTCATCGAATTGTATACTAAATGACAAAAAGCAATCGAACCTTGTACGTTTCCTTAACAAAACTTTAAATTTAATACAAAAATTAAAGAGTTATTTTTACTACACCTTATTATTAAAGTCAGTATAAAAATTATCTCAAAGCCGATCCTTAAGAAAGCTGTAATGTACAGTCAATTAAGTCTTTTAAATTCTATGTATGAAGTAGACGGTTGTATACAATATTTTAACTGCGTGTGTGAAAATGGTTTTCATTCGTTTCATTTCTTTTAAAAAAAATGCCATTGAATTTATGAAGACAGTTTTAAAAGGAAAAAATGTTAACGAAATAAAAATGTCAATAAATATATCTTAAAAAAAAAGTTCAAGATGCTTCGTATATTTTTTAGCAATATCGACCTACATACATAGCCTACTAAGCACGCATGGACCTTTAACTCTTTTGTGGTATGCAAACAATTTCATTGTTGATATTCAAACAGCATTCAAATACTATTTCGTGGCGTTATTTTAAATGTTTTCGGTCCGCATTCTTTTTTTTGTTTTTTGTTTATTTGGCAAGAAGTAAATTTGTTTTTGTTTTGTTTTTTTTTTTGTCAAAATAAAATAAATAAATAAGCACAAATAGGCAACACGAAACATAAGTTTGTCTCTCTCTCTCTCTCTCTCTCCTCCAGACATGTGTTGAGTTGTTATTGCTGGGCTTAAAGGTTAATTATCTTTATATTGTTTGATGGTGGCTATCAGTCTGTCCATTATGTCTGTCCCATTTGTCGTGTTCTTGATTTTGGTGGTCAACATTTGGTTGTAACTTTGTATTGGTCTTTACGTATAATGCAGGGTCATTGGTTTGCATACTGTAAACTGTATTTTTGTGTGTGTTTTGTATCAATCAAATAGTACACACACACAATATATATATGGCAAATTAAACATGCTGACATCATAAGGTGTAGGTGAATGTGGAATCATATTACTGTAAGGTTGTGTTTGCATGTATGTGTTTAGGAATTTTAATCAAATAGGCTTACAGCACACATATGTACGATAGCATATTGGTACAGTGCCATATACACACTGCTATACGTCTGCGAAAAATCTCACACTCACCGACACAGACGACATTCAAATTGAGTATAACATGAAAGGTAATAGAGAGCATCAGACCATCAAACGTCCTATCATTAGGCACAGTATTCATCTGTCTATAGCAAATATCCTTACACTTATTACCTTCCACCTCACTCCATCCGATGTATATCACCTATCCTTTGACCTATACCTTCAATTATTTGCCCTGCTGTTATATCCTATACTCAACAGTTATTCATTCTCTTGCCTTGCCTTGTCATTTTGTTTTGGATTATAACCTGTGCTGTTTTCGTCCGCCCCTGTGTGTTCTGTGGTTTTCAGCAATTAGGCAACATTATCCTTTCTATACGACGAATTGAAATGAAGTTATTTGAATTTTAATGGGTTTACGATTACTAAAACAATTAAGCTCTCTTGTATTTAAATTTATTACGTTACGTTATTTAAACAGATTAAAACAGAGTTTTACGTTTTTTTTTTAATTGTTGTTGTTGCTGTTGCTATTGTTTTTGTTGTCGTAGTCAAACCTTTTTGTGGCATTAATTGAATAAGCAAATGAATGAATGGCACAATGACACACGTTTACATGGTTTATTAATTTTTTTTTGGGGAAATATTTTGAATAATTCTTAAATGAAGTTAAATTGCGAGAGAAAATGTTTTTGAAATTTTAAATGAAGTATACGTCGTACATAATTGTGTAAATGAAAGCAAGTCCAGTGGATATTTGACGTTATTAATCTGAATATGGAGATATATAGTGTTAAATGTTGTATATTTTATACTTCATAGGGCATTGAAATACTAAAGCATTTGAGCTTAACATATGCTCTACAAAAAGCATTCTTGGTTAATAAGATGACATGGGTGGGTGTGTATTTATTTTTAATGAGAGAATCTCTAGTTTGTCTACGAAATTCCATATTCGAAAAAAGTTTTTTTTTGATAGGTGAGACAAATTTATCTTCGAGGTAATAATTCTGAAATATTTAGTCTCAACAGAATATACTCAGGAGAATATACAACAGGTAACTACTGTAGAAGTCGCCGTAGCCTATTATGTAGTGTGTTTGCGTATTAGACGTGAGGCCAAGGTCCAAATCCTAGTTTAGACATCTTCCAAAAAACAAAATATTAAAAAAAATATTTCTTCGTTGACATCCTCTCTGCAGATTTCTAGCAAAAACTCTGGGAGTAAATAAAAATTGCCATAAAAAGTTTCTCAAAAAAAAATATGTGTAGTTCGGAGTGTACTTTAAACTTTAGGTCCCGCCACTCATGTATAAAATTTACACATCCACCAACAACAAGTTGGCGAAAAGATGTAATGACCAATTATGTATGTATGTAACTGCTGTAACTCTGTCCTTTTAGGACAAGACGGATTAATAAGTTCTTTAACAATTAAATATACAACCTTTTAATTCAAAGGGTGCTCAGGAGATGTCACCTATCCAAGAAGTGCATTGTGTTGGTATACAGGAAACATAGTTGCAGGTGAAAGAATCTATTAAAGTTAAATCATTGTCATTTTTACTTGTGTATTGTTAACTTGTGCAATGTAAAATGAGATTTAAGAATACACAAAACAACTTATAGTACTTCTGCCATCAGGAATTTAGAGATTCCTTAACAAAATATTTAAAAGGTCCAAAAGCTACACAGGAGTCATGTTATACATTGTTGAATAATTATAATTAAACATAAGACCCCTATATATTTAAGCCACCTTTACGAGACTCCCCTGAAGGTTCGGTTCATAATAAATCTGAAAGAAGTAAATTGTTTGTAAAACACAAAAAAATTTTATTTAATGACCTGCCAAATGTTATTTTGTGGAAGGAATAAACAAATTTAGGGAATATATAGCACTCAAGATCTTGAAGTCTCCATATTCTAGTAGGTAGAGTGTTGGCTATTAGTCTTAAGGGCACGCTTCAAACACCAGATCAGGCAACTCGAAAAAAAAAACGAAAAATTAAAAAAAAATTCCTCGGCGGCTTCCTCATAGCGAATTTTTCGCACAAACTCTGAGAATAAATAAAATTGCTATGAAAAGTTTCTCAAAAATCTGTCGTTCAGGATCGACCTTAAACTGTAGGTCTCGCCACTCAGTTATAAAATTAATATACACAACATAAGTGATAAGAAAACCTATGTCGAAATCCTGACTGAAGGATTGTAATGACCAGTTATATATGTATGTATAGGAATACTAATTTTGATCCAGAATAGCTACCGACTTACTGAATCACTGTCATTTGTTAAATTTTAGTTGAACTCTTCGAATTAATTTTTTAATTTCATCACATATTAGTTACTATATATACTCATGGCATAAGATGACATAATTATATTAGTAATCGTGCCCCATATCTCCAGAGTTAATTTTTGCTATAAATCTCGCCTCTTCCGTAGAAATGGTGCAAAATATGCCACGAGGAGTGCCACGCGGTTTAATAAGAAACTTTCCATCAGACCAAGCGTGTTGGTAACGCAGTACAGTAATCCCAATTAATAATTACAATGGAAATCTATTTGTTTGGTGTCCTAGAAGGTTGTTAGGTGTCCAATATCCAATATATATTCCCCATCTGTATTATATAACTCTGTTGCTGAACAATTCAAATTTGATAAACTCACTCCTTTAATTTTATCTCTTCAGGTCGTAGTTAAATTTGTAGTTTTCAATTTTGTATGTAATTACAGTGTAAAAAAATTCGAAAACACGCTTTATAGCTACTCAAACGGCACGATCATATCTGGGCATTAGGGGCATTATTTTAAGAATTTCTTGTTTTTTTTCTTTAACGTCATTTTATCTTTCTAGTTGAGCTCATTAAATGCATTTGCAATTCATTAAATGCATCAACAACGTTAAGTTAAAATATGAATTTCATTAAAATTTCCTTTAATCACCGTCATGAACATGAAGCATCAGCCAGCATCGGTACTGGGGCATCAATTCTCTTCTCTCGACTATTTTGTCTTCATGAATAAAAATTAAATGGAAGGCAATGGAATGCAATCAAATAAAATAAAATAAAAATGAAATGAAATGAAATGAAATGTTTAATAAAAATGCAACCAATTATTATGCAAAACATGCTTAATTTGTATCATAAAAGACGACAGACAAAGAAATGCCATAATAACGGGAACTATTTTAATAAGGAATAAGGAATAAAAGAAAATTTGTTGAACTATTTTTGAAACACGAGAATAAATTAAAAGAACAATTTCAAGAATAAAAGATGGCTTCGTGTTTCCATTTACCATTAAAGCCAAAAACAACAACAAAAAAGTGTAAAAATATGGTAGAGTGCAACAGCGAATAAAAAGAAGAGAAAAGGAAGTTGTATGACACCACCATGTTGTAGTTTTTAAAAAATTAATTTCTTTCTCTCTTTTTAATTCCTGAAGATATACTGCACAATGGATATCGCAATTAATTTGCACGGATCTTCATTTCCTCTTGCTGATGATATTGTCGATCCATAATGATACGTTAGTAACAAAATATTATGAACAAATTATGTCGAATAAATTTCGTATTTTTTGTTTACCTTCTAAAGATTTTACTGAATTTTGTTTTTCGATATTAAACGTCTTAATTTTGACTTTGTGTGGCAGATTGAGTTAATTATTGTATCTTAAAATGAAAAAAGAAAATATTTAAAACCGACCTTGTATTTGTAAGCTCAACTATTTTTTAGGGCCTTTATTACAACTTGCCGTTAACTAAAGTGAGGCTTTTAACGGGCAGATAAATTGCTTTTCATTATTATGAGTACCCAATAAGGTAGAAGTGAGCCTTAAGCTAAAGGGAAGATCATGCTACCTTTAACATTTAAAGTTCACTTTATCTTTGAACTTGCCATATTAAATATTATTTTCAATATGGCAATAATAATAAACAATAATAATAATAAATAAGCATAATAATTAAAAAAGTACGTCGTTGCCACTGCGTTTTTAAAGAGCTTTTTTAAAGCGGCAAAAGTTATCGATATTGCACCGGCATTGCCATATTTTTGGAAAAGTTAAATTTATTTTATCTGTAAGTTATAACATTAAAAATAAATTGAAGGTAACTTTACAGTTTCCTTTTAGCTAAAGCTACCTTTAACTAAATCCAACTTTAACGGCAAGTTGCAATAATGGCCCTTAATGAGGTAAGAGCTGAAGTGTCCACTTGTTCAAAGTATCTTAATGAATATTTTATAACCAAAGTTTTAATTACTAGGATTTTGAGCTCTGTATGTGTGCACGAACTTCTGATACACCAAGGCGCTGTGTAATCCTCTGTAAACGAAAAAGTGTGAATGCGATTACTAATTGGCATGTCTGATTAAACGTGAAACGTAAAATTGGTCTCAAAATACTACTACTGGGCAGTACTCACAAAACAGTCTTCATTGATGACAAACTTTCGGTATGTTGTTTGGCTATCCAATAATCCACAGTATTTAAAAGCCAATTGCTATGGGAAACGTTTCGTTACTGCCCGTTATACCGTTATAACAGCAACTTTGATCCTTCCTTTACTTAATTCACTCGCAAGTTCATTCGCTCTTTGAATGCCGTCTGAATTCGATACTTGTTGTCTTGTTTTAAAATTTTATTTCTGTCCAACTCCTCTCTATGGAACACCATCATTAGATTTTTTTATTAGTAGCGCGCCATTATGAGTAATTTTACTCTGATGTAGAACCAAAATATTGCAACTGTTAAGGAACAGATGCCGTCCTTGGAGATTCTTGGTCTGATGCCTTGCGAATAGCTTTTTATGCTGGGGATCTACTCTGTCAAAGTCGCCGAGTTCTAGTAGGCAGGGCGCTGGTCTGTTAAGCAAGAGCCAATGGATCAAACCCAAGTTCAAACATATCGAATATAACGAATGAATGAAAAAGTTCCCTCGGCGACTTCCTCTTCCACAGTCTTCTAACAAAAACTATGTGGGCAAATAAAATTGCCATGAACAATTTATCAAATCTATCATTCGGAGTGGACATTAAACAATAGGTTTCGCCACTCGAGGATAAAATTAATTATAATCCTGACTAAAGGGTTGCAATGACTTATTCAGTAAGTAAGTGGAATCTGCTTTGTTGCGACCTTTTGCGAAACTTTCTTGTAGCAGAGACCAAACTTTACAGAATTTTAAAGTGAACTCTATTGAACCCGAGCTAATTGTGGATATGTGATGCGCACTGAGTGGCCCTCTTGACATTCTTGACATATATAGCAAACTTAACATTTTCTGGAGCTCTGAAGTCAATTAGCGGATTTATTCACTCTGATATCTGTAATGAGTATGGCAACATCATTTGTATCAGAAATCATAGAAGTGCTAAGCGAGTAGTCCGATATCAACCCAGTAAAGCCTTAAATTGAAATCGGACTCGGATAAGTTTGATTATTCGAAAATCATTAAATAAGTTGGTTGTCCAGAAGACACAACATCCAACCCATTCTAGATATTTTATTAAACGTTACTTGACATCATCAAATGTGATAGTGGTTTAAGAGTATTGAATTATTTTATTCCAGTCCAAAAAGATGGATCGATTGTAACAATAATGATGGAACGTATTAAATTATGATGAACTGACGTACCCTATAACCCGTTATGTTCATTGGTATAATTAAAGGTGGGTCGCTGTAGTTTAAGATAATTTAACCCTGAACTGTATGAACCAACCACCAGCTAGAGTGTAGAGTATGAAATAATACCTATAATTGAAGGCAATAAGAGATAAAGGAAAGAAAGAAAGAAAATAAAGCGAAGGAAAGAAAAAGGAGTTTGAAATTCTTCTTCTTCTAAAGTTTCAAATAATAAGAAAATGTTGTGGAGGTATTAAGAATGGAATTGCAGCGACAGTATAATATTGTTGCCATATAATGGCGTATAATAGAATTTTATATTTTAATTATGCATCAATTTGCATGGTATGATGCGTTTCTCTTCTACGTTTATTCTTGTTATTATTATTCGTTGGATTTCTATGAAATCGAATTGTTATGCCAATATCTGTGGGTAAAGAAAGTTTTTCTTCAAGTTTTCTTCCGGGAATGTATGCGCGTGCATTCAGTTTCAAAGTAAGAAATCACTGAAATTAAATTTTACTATCCTTGCCTCTCTATTCCCTATTTGAATAGCGTTGGCAATAGTTCGTTTATTGTTATCATCACCATCGTCACTGGCATGAGCATTTCCTGCCATATGGTGTCTTTTCTTGACGTGGTTTTTTTCTTTTTCTTTTCTTTCCTCTTTTCTCTTTTCATTTAAAATTGTTTTTGTTGTCTGGTAATAACATTTCTTTCGTATGTTAAGTTGCCTTTCAATTGTTAAGAAGGAAAAAAAAAGAATTTATTTTGACATTGAATTGATGTGACACAACAACAAAGAATTCAAATTCAGCAAAATGCTTCAACATTGAATTGAAAGAGTTGCACATTCATTCTCTGTTTTTTTCTTTATTTTTTAATTTAATTTTTTCCTATTTACACTTGGGCAAGAAAAATGCATAAGGATGAGGCGATTGGAATCTTTGAAAACATTTGTAGGAACGGAAAAAAGGACAATAAATGGCCAGAAAGTACTTTTCTTGTTTTCTACAAAGGCACTACTAACCTGTTAAGGGAAGTATAGCTAAGTTTATATTTAGAAATTGGAAATTAAGCGATATTTATAATGAATGACTTTCTTACTTAAGTTGTAACATCAAATAGTTAGTGTATGGTACAAAGGAGCCTTTGAGATCAACTATGCACGCTTGTATTTAATAGTAAAGCCCTCTTTTTTTCATGAATATGAGCATGAAATTTTAAAGTTTCGGAAAAGAATACAATTTCTTTTGTACTGACCAAAGGTCGCCTCTAGTGGGCCACTGTTTACTTCCTTCCAATTGCTATCTTCTAACCGGGATTTTCGAACTTAGACAGTTGAAACGGCCATCTTGTTGAAGCTAAATTTGTCAACTTACATACATACATACATAATTGGCCATTACAACCCTTCAGTCAGCATTACGGCCTAGCTTCTCACACCACTTATGTTGTGTGTGCTAATTTTATACATGACTGGCGGGACCTACAGTTTAAAGTCGACTCCGAACGACAGATTTTTTTGAGAAACTTTTCATGGCAATTTTATTTACTCTCAGAGTTTTTGCCAGAAATCTGCTGAGAGAAAGTCGCCGAAGAAATATTTTTTTCATATTTCGTTTTTGATGTCTGACCGGGGATTCGAACCCTGGCCTTTCGTCTAATAAGCCAACAAACTACCTACTAGAATACGGCGACTTGTCATTTATTTAGTCTGTTTTGCCAAATCATAATGGTCGGATATAGAATTCAACAAAACGAGCAAATAATGAATGGGTGGTGGTGGTGGTGGCAATTGGCCCCAGTTTTTATTATCGTCAGTGATAAGATCCATTTCTGATGGAATTGCTACATGATCAAATAAAATTGTCCCATTTTGACAGGCAATACCAATCTCAATCTACTTGAGATCCAAGAGCGTCCAATGCATACTGAAAAAAACTCAATATGATGTTGATTTTGACTTTTTCTTTGAGAACCAAGTCTGCATTGCCGAGCACTATAGGTCGATAATGGCCAAATTCTTTTGGTCTGAATTTATAGGTCTGGACACCAACGACATGTCGTTTCAACAGGACACCGCTACGAGTCACACACCTCGTGCCACTTTGGATATTCTGAACGAATGTGGTGATGTAAAAAGGCCACCGAGATCGCGCGTTTTGATCCCTTAAGACTTTTTTTATTTGGTTTTTCTTAAATCACTGGTGTATACGCATAAGTTACAAATTCCAGCAGTTCTCAAAGCAAACAGACTAGTGCCATCGGCCAAATTCGATTTATGTGGTAAAGCCGTGGAAAATTAAATATTTTCGATGGACTCCACCCAAACAAGTTGTGGCCTCAGTAGGTTTTCACTCTCACTTAGGTTTAGGTTTACGTTAGAGGACGTGTACTCGCCAATTGAAATAATTACAATACCCGGAGGTCCAGTTGAGCTATTATACATCGTTCTAAAAAGGAGATGGGGAAAAAGCAGAGGCAGTAGGAAAGGGAATTCGCCGTACTCTAGTAGGTAGTGTGTTGGCTTAAGGCCAGGGTTCGAATCCCCGGTCAGACATCAAAAACGAAATATGAAAAAATATTTCTCTGGCGGCTTTCTCTCAGCAGATTTCTGGTAAAAACTCTGAGAGTAAAATAAAATTGCCATGAAAAGTTTCTCAAAAATCTGTCGTTCTGAGTAGACTTTAAACTGTAGGTCCTGTCATTCATGTATGAAATTAACCCACACAACATTAGTGGTGTGAGTAGCTAGGCCGTAATCCTGACTGAAGGGTTGTAATGGCCAATTATGTATGTAGTAGGAAAGGGAGAATAAGGAAGCGGAGCAATTATAGAGACTAACAAAACACACAAGAGAGCGCACCTACAGTATTGAAGCCCTAGCACTTCTCAACCAGCTCAACCTAATAATGAATTTATGGAGAGCCTCGACGTCGTCTCTCGACACAGAATTCGAACTCTCAAAGGAGCCCCTGCTAAGCGTCTTCAACCTCAACCTACTAAGGGCTGGACAGTTACAAAGGAGGTGACTCTCACTTTGTTTTTTAATTTAAAATGCCAAGCGCTTAATGAAAGATCCGAAGTTATAAAGCTCTGTTGAGAATTTATTTTAATTATTGAAACATGCTCAGTTCTTTCAGTAACTCCGTATAATCTTCAAACTCTAACATGGTCGCATAGGAAACATAATAAAATCTTATTGAAGAGTGAAGGGGTAACTTTTATTATAACCTTCTTTCGCCAACTGTTTAAAGAAACTGAGATGTGAGTATTAAAATGAAACTAGAAGTAATAGACTAAAAGAGGATAGTTTTTGATGAGATCTGAACCTTCAACTCCACAACACTTTACTTAAAACTGTGCAGTAGCACTCAAAGAAACAGCGAACACTTTCAAGAATTTGAAATGTGAACCTGAGGATTATTTCTTTCCTGTGTAAGATAGTCCTCCTAATGTTCGCCTTCCGTTTTATTTTGATTGAATCTCACGTATTCATTCGACATAATAATCGATACAATGCATCATAAACAGATTCAAATCTATTGCTGGAAGTGTATTACGCTGTAGGGTAATATTTAGTCGACTAATGCAACTTTCAGACTTTTGGGTTAACTTTTAAGAATTCCTTTTAAGCGTAATTATTCTAAGAATAGTAAGAAAGGTTTCTGCTTTACGTAAATCTGTAATATTTACATACACTTACGTACATTTATATGTTCACCGGTATATATGTACGTAGATGTGCTCTTATATAACAGAATAATACAATGACATTTGTGTTGATTGGTTCAGATTCAATCCATTTTAGAAATTGCGAAACGTAGGCGAAAATTATTCACTAGCCCTGTGACTAGCCGTCATAGAAATGGGGAAGAATTTTGTTTTATTTCCATCGAACATTGACTACAATTAGTGAAGTTTATGGTTTTTCCTTTTTTTCCTTTTCATTTTTTAATTTTTCACTCATAAGGAGATTCTTCTTTAGAAGTGGAAAATTTTAAATTTGTTGTGATTAAAATAGCATAGATTGTGGACAAATCTATCCCGGAAAGCATTGAAGAAAGGAAGAAATTAAAGTGAAATGAAATTCATACACAATTGACGACGTAGGATAAAAGTGGTTCACGAACTAGAACACATGCCCATAGAAACTGAGGTACACTCAAAGGATTGGGGGTTATGGCAACCAAAATAAATGTTGGGAAATGGGTGGCAGCAAGGGTTTGAGTAATTTTGTCTCTTTTTTTTGTCACAATACACTTTCCTGACGCTTTAACGGGATTATCACCGATACAAACGAAAGAAAGCGATGAAAGATGAAACGCTCTTGGAATCACTGGGAATATGGTATGGAATGCAATAAAAAGATTCCCTCCGTTTACTGCAATTAAACTGGGGGGAGTATATGAGCAGAAGGAGTATACTCGGAAAAGTTGGCAGGCATAGTTTTTATACCTAAGCCGGGAAAAGGAAGCCATGCATTTCCAAGGGTTTTTGTCTGATATCCTTAACGTTGTTTCTGCTTAAAACATAGTGTGAACAGTTGATACCAGGGTGGAGAGAACGATATAAAATAAGAGGCTAACATTCAGACAAAATTCCTCCATTAAAGGACAATTAATAAAAACAATAACTACCTGAAGTCACTGAATGTCTCGAAAGTTCCTTAAATGACACTCTCTTGTATTTTGTATTAAAATTGAAAGACCTTCCACAATACTCGATTCAATACTGTTATCCAAGCCTTATATCGGTTGCAATTAGACGGCATGGACTGGATCCACCATATTTTAAGGACTAAGCTGATTAATTTCAGTGCGTTTGATGTAAAGGAGACCAATAATATTCTGTGAGGTACATCACAGACATGATTATGTCTCCTGTGGGTTATCACGACACATGACCTCTAATGGAAACTGAGAGAAGACGGACTTGAAGCAGTCTGTAGAGAAGAATCAGAAGCAGGGAAGAATTCGAATATATTATATAAAACAGCACTAGATGCTCTTCACATAGAATTTAATTAGGTTTGTCAGAGGAGACTTAACATGGAGCCCGATAAAACTGAGATCTGCTTGTTTACAAAGAACACCAAGGTCTCATCTTATGAAAAACTCGCACTTTCGAAAGATCGAAATATTCCATCAGGCAAAATATTCATCTTACGTGGTTAATAAATTGGAGTAAAGTTAGAGGTCTACAGTAGTTAGATAAAATCGATGTCCACTATGGGTTTAAGGAATGTGCTGCCAGGAAATAGGCGGTGCTACTAGATCAAGTTGAATTTGGACATTAGGATGCACGTTGTCTTATACCAATCTATATGTATCAAGCATTTCTTTGGTATTACAACCAGATGTACATATCACTGTGATACTGAATCGAAAATCCTGCCTAACGGAAAACTGGGCCACACACCCTTGGGTATAGGGACGATTCTTAACTTGAGCATAGGACTGGACTAGGTGATTATAAATAAACCAAAGCTATATTTTGTTTAGCTAATCATAATGTGGTTTTCACGCTATTAGGTGGGTATTAGCTGGGTTAATAAAAAATTTGGTTGGAAAGGATTCAATATTTTTAGTAATTACTTCATATTGAATAGTGAATGTCATTGACAAGCAGATGCTCAAAAAACGACATAGAAATGGTGATCAGTTACATTAATATAATGGATGTCTTTTTACAACGCCTATTATGTACATATTAGTGAGTTCAAATGAAATTCATTCATTTGGAATCCTGAATACTTTCTTACGACTATCAAGTTCTAATAAGTACAAGAACTAGTAAAGCATTTATTTGTTTGTCCAACATGGGAGCATTATTTGTAATTAGAATTCTTAATTTCAAGTCTTTAGTTTCACGTCTACTTTAGTTTCTCTCCACTTGCTTCCATCACATAATACCATGCAGTGTAGTATTTGTGAAATTAATTCTCAATGACTTGTGTTAGTTGGGGATTAGTTTGAGCTTTCATTTCAGTACTAAATTTATAGTTTGTCTCCATTTGGAGTGGCTCATCATCTTGTGTTGCAATTTCTATTAACAGCTCCACCATCAGTACAAGTACGAAGTATTTTCTTTCGAGGCAAAGTGACTTGTAAATATTTTAGCAGCATGTCTGCGTTTAGCCTTCTTTGCCGCAAGTGTTTCAATGTCAAGTGGTGTTGGGCAATTGACGATGGGTGCTAGTAGTGGTGTGGGGGGGGTGGTTTGGGGTAGTTAGTAATTAACAGGGTGTATAAAAGGAATTTAGTTTTCTTTTCTCCCATACTCTGTGAATGTAATTAAGTGTACATATGAGAGTAGATATTTAGAAATTGTGAATTTAGTTCGTGGATATCTAATATACTTCATGGAATATAAATTGTTAGGGTCGTACGAGTGTTTTTTCTTTTTCTTAATTTTATGTTTTAATGAGAGTATATGGATACCAGAAACACTAATAATAAAACATTTAAAATATTTAATCTCTACGATGTGTACGATGCATGTTATTTAACACCATTTTATTAGAAGAGATAATGAGTGTAAGTAACTGAAGTTAGTATAACTTTAAACTCTTGACTATTAATTCTTAATTAAAATAAATTTGAAAATTTGTCCTTATAATTCCATTTAAAATATTTTTCTTTAGTCCTGGTGACAGCAATCTGAAAAATGTATACTCAAGTGTCTTTGAAGAGAATTTTAGAACACGGTTTTTTCTTCGAAAAAGTTTATAGTTTTTGTTAAGAATTATTAAAATGAAATACAATTCAAAACACTACATATACATACATACACATAATTGGCCATTACAACCCTTCAGTCAGGATTACGACCTAGCTTCTCACACCACTTATGTTGTGTGTGTTAATTTTTATACATGAGTGACGGGACCTACAGTTTAAAGTCGTCTCCGAACGACAGATTTTTGAGAAGCTTTTCATGGCTATTTTATTTACTCTCAGAGATTTTTGCCAGGAATCTGCTGAGAGATTGTCGCCGAAGAAATATTTTTTTCATATTTCGTTTTTGATGTCTGACTGGGGATTCGAACCCTGGCCTTTCGTCTAATAAGCCAACACACTATCTACTAGACTACGACGACTTCAAGATTCAACTCTACATATAGGGTTATTAAAAATCGTATAAGCTTGCAGTAACTGTTAATATTGGAACTAAGAGCAGTGTGGTAATCTTAGCAATTAAATTGCACTTTTCGAGAGTATGGGGTCGTATTTCGGCAATGACATAACGAATGTATGCCTTCAAATACTCCACTGTCTCTGATTTGTCGGCGTAACATTTTTCTTTAAAATCGCCTCACAGAAAATAGTCCAACGATGTCAAATCGCAGCTTCTTGGCGGCCAACTACGTCATCATTTCGGCTAATTAAATGGCCAGAAACGCAATAAATTGATTGTGTCATGAGATGTGTGTCCTGTTGGAACCAAACATCGTTCATCATGAGGAGCGGGTACAAAAAAATCGGTTATCATGGTGCGATAGGTATCCCCATTGGCCATAATGGTTGCGCCCTTATCATTTTCAAAGGAATATGTGCCAATGATTCCTTCGCTCCACTAGCCGCACCATACAGTCACTCGTAGTGGGTGCATTGGCTTCTGTAAGACTACGTGCGGGATTCTGAGCCCCAAATACGCCAATTTTCCTAATTAACCTACCCACCAAGAATTAAAATGTGCTTCATCCGAAAAGATGATTTTTTTTCGACATATTCGCGCAGTTTCTCGTTGGCCCAATAAATTCCAACGTTTCTCAAGCGTAAATCGATTCATTACGTTCATTGGAGATAATATACTGAATTTTGTGACAGAATAGAACGATTTAAGTATTGCCAGATTCAAAATAACTGATGGTTTACATTCAAACCGATAGCTGGCTCACCCTGTATATTAAATTTCTTACATATCGGCAGTTATTATTCAGGTTTGATTAAGTTCTGGGATTTAAACACTCTAGGAAGTCAAGTGCCCAATACATCGTTTTCATCATTCAACGTCTCGACTGAGGCTGTCACTTCAGTCTCTAGTTCAACGTCAATAATATGGTTTCGTTTCGAACTTAGACAGCAATTCTATAGGCATTCCAACAGGATATATCAATACTATTTGCCAGACAGTCCACCATTTAATCAGTCAGCTCGTATGTCTCGAAGATATGAAACTGTCTGGGGAAGCTTAATCTGATAGGTAAACAGAATAAGTTTACTCTATGCTGGGTCCCTAGGCTCACCCGGAAATTTTTGGCAATGAAGAAGCAGACGAGCTTGCGAAGAGGAATAGTAGTAGAGGTGGCAATTTGGAAAGGAATGCTCAACGAAAGGGAGGTTAAGAGGAGGCAAGATACCTTCTCTTTCACTTGAACGTATCGATTAATGATAACTAGTACCTAAGAGTACTTAGCGAAAGAGCTAAAGTACTAATTTTCATTAATTTATTCTGCAAAAAAAAGGAAAAGAAAAAAAAAGAAAATCGATGGCATATTCAAAGATTTTTAATCGGAATAAATGCCTACCATGAGTTATAATCACTCAATTATTATAAAATGTTTTATTCAGTAGGAATCTCTCTCTCTCTCTCTCTCTCTCTCTCTCTTGTTAGAGTTATTTTTAGCATTAAGCATCTTGTGGTGTTTAAATATGATTAAATTCCAATTCTGGCTGACACGATGGTCATCTCTGTCAAATGTCCTTGTGTCAAGCATTCTATTCAACCACTAATTGTCAAATAAACGAACACTTTTATACAAATTTATACACAAATATACTGAGATAAACGCAAACTCACTTCTGTGTTAGTAAGGAAACCTATAAGAGTACGTACGTACCATAAATGCATGGCTTTGCGTATATAAAGAGAAGGAGAGACAGAGAGTCTGTATGTGAGTGTATCTGTGTGAAGAACACTGGACGTATGGTAATTTATTTTTAATTTAAAACCAACATTATCTCTTTTAATATGTTTGCATAATAATTTGTATGACTTTAAAGGACCACACACACACATATTTAACACCAATGAAACCATTCTTATGTATGTTATTTTGCACCGCTCTCTTCATCATTCTCTCTTGGCGACCACACAGTTTCCACCAACACTCATTTAATTTGCTTCATTAAAAAATTATATGGAAAAGCAAACAAAACAAAACAAAAAAGTAAAAATAAACCAAAACCTTATTAAAGAGGGAAATGAGCAGAGAGAATGAAGAGATACAGGGCATCTGTGTGAGTAAGAGAGGCGGATGCCTGAGAGCTAAAAAAAAAAGAAAATAAAACCGATGTGATTATTATTTTTATAACGTCGCTATCAACAGATTAAATTGTGGTCTTTTGGAATTTTTATTCAACACTAAATAAGAAGGAATTTCTCAGAAAATTGTAAAACACCGAGTTTGAGGAAGTGAAACTCAGTGAAAGAGAGAGAGAGGGGGAGAGGAGAGAGAGAGACAGAGAGAATGAGTAAAAGTGTGAGAATGTTGCAAGAGAATATGAAAATTAACGTAATGAAATTCCGAATGGGAATTAAGGACGGAACACTACCAAAGTAGCAGCTGTTTAACTCAGCAATTCATGACTTTAAACAGTACCAGCTGGCAACCTCGCAAACCACAATCCATTAAAGTTACTTCCGTAGTAATGAATGAAGGCTACACCACCACAGTTTTAAACTGAAATATAAAGTGAACCAAAATGAAATGAAATGAGAATTAAAAATAGCAACAATAGCAACGACAATGACAGCAGAAACGCGTAGAGTATTATTCAGGTATCCAGCTGGGATGAATTTTCAAATACCCTGCCTTTGTTACAATATAAAGTGTGGCAAAAATTTATTTCTCTTTAATACTGTAAAAATGATGAGAAAGTAAAGAAGGGAAAAATCATTTTTATTTTATATTTGAATTTTAAATTATTTCAGTTTCTATGCTGATTCGACTTCCATTTTTTTTGTGTAATATCTAGTGGCTACAAAAGCCTTATATAATGGCTAATAATGCCTTGGTTGAAAAGTTTTCTAAAGTGTATCTTACCAAGATTGTACTTTTTTTTATTGAAATAAAAATATTTTCTGAAATTGTTCAAATTTCTTTTATAGGATTGCAAAGTTGACATGTTATGTCGCTTGAATGGCTGTTAGGATTACTTTAATGAAATATTTCATAACTTCTTTTTTACTAAGGCGAGGCTGCATCTCACCAAGGATGCTTTGGATCTCTAGTTTATATGCTTATTTGTGAGATTTCACAAAACCTTTGAGATAAAATTGCACTGCTCTGATATTAGAAATCATTCTGCAAATCGCTCAGATTGAGGCACGATTGGTGTGGCAGGTGATATCACTTCCTCCAGTCTAAACAGTTCTTCCCCAAAAACAGTTCTTGCTAAAGTAAGACCCAATGATGTCGTTTGAGCAAAATTCACACAAGAATGGTGGTCGTTGTGGTGCATTTGTTATTTATGGATTGCATGAGATTTTCTGAGCCCAAAACTCAATTATTTTTAAAAGGGTTTGACTTGGTAAACTTGGTAATTGGTTTTTACTTTCCATGCAAGTTCACACCCACGAATTGAAATTAAAGTGCTGTGTACAGTATTTAAAGTGGTCGTAGTCAAGTAAGTGTTATGTTGGCTTATTAGAATTGAGGTCTTGATTCCAACTCCTGGTCAAATATCTCCAACAGAAAACGAATTATGAAAGACATCTTCTCAGGATATTTGTGGCAAAAACTCTCAGAATAAATAAAATTGCCATGAAAAGTTTCTTAAAAATTTGTCGTTCGGTGTAGACTTTAAACTGTAGTGCCCGCCACTCATGTGTAAAAAATTAAAACACACAGCAGAAGTGATTTGAGAACCTAAGTTGTAATCCCGACTGTAGGGTTGTACAGCATTTCTCAGCCAATAGTGCTTGCCATGATATTTAAAAAATAATTATTTTCTGTAAATTACGTTAGTAAACTGTCTTTGTGGTTTAAAATGTATTCCATTT
>QOCX01002422.1:0-22444 GCA_005959815.1 Sarcophaga bullata | reverse complement strand
GTATCATTTATCTGAGATACAAAACTGTGTATATATCAGAGATGAATATTGTGTGAGTACTTTTTTATTTTAAAAAAAGTACCAATGCAAGTTAATACACTTACACTTAGTGGTGTTAGAAAAATTAATTTATTATTATTATTAAAAAATTGTTATCAACTTTATGCTGCACTCGTTAAAATGAGACTATAGACGAATACTAAAGGAAAATAAAGTCATACTGGCCTATAAATTCATTATCAACCACAGTTGTTTGAAAAATTCTGGGGGCTAATTACATGAAATTATTTCCATAAGGATTGTAATTTCAATTGTACGAGTTTTTCGTACCGTAATTAGACTCCTGATGTCTAAATCAGCACCAATGTTAAATGGGAACAAATGATCGCACCACTAATTTAGCATCAGAAATAAAAACCCCACAAATCCAACGAAAATAACTGATAGATTCTATTGGGATAAAGGTTTACATCTTTCAGAGAACGTCAACCAAGTTAAGACAGTTTTGAGTAAACTTTAGATTGTTATTTGCCCTATTCAGTTTCTGTAATACTACACAGTATTAAATAATGGCTATATACTGTCGCTGTGTGAATCCGATTTCAGTATACGCGATCCACAGACCTTTAATATTGTCTAAGACTGCCGAGTGTGGAGGATATAGCTTCGTTTATCCTTATAATGCCTCATACGTTGGCAATCATATGAATCTCTCATTTGCAAAGCAAATATAGCCCACGATGAACCCACTTGGATAGAGGCCAGATAAATCTATTCCGTTATGAATACATGCAGAATAAAATTTACGTTAAACCTGATCAGAATCTATCTTAGGAATCTCATAGCAGTTATAACGGGTCACTAGCTTTCGGGTCAAAAACAAGAACTTCACTCCACATTTTTGAGAGAAATTGATAATCGCTTACTATTCCAGTTAAAGGCCTGGTTTATTGGCCAGACGATTAATTTTCTTTGTGGTACCTATCTTCAAGTGTTTGGCCCGGCACGGAAAGTAACTAAAGAAAGAATATAATCGCGTGAATTTAAAATGTATTTAAATGATAATTACACTATTGATAGGTTTACCGAGAGGTCCCGTTAACGTCAAGACGAGAAAGGCCGACCTAAAAATATATTTTAGACTTTCAACTATGATTTTAGGCACATAAACATACAGACCACAAAAACCATGAAACACAGATTTGTTAGAGACATAGGTTTTCATATGTTTTGCTTCCAATTTCATTTATGTATTGGTAAATATTAATTAAAATATCACGAAAACATTTGTGTTATAATATCTATTTTTAAAGTGCGTATTAAAAGAATTAAAATTTTAGTAGTGCACTTTGAAAAGTTTAGATATAAAAAATTCTTTTTTATTTTTAATAAATTATGATAAGGTTAATATTAAAATAGTATTATTGAGTACATATTTATGTACTCGTATATACAAATAAAAATAATTTTGTTCAAAATTCCATTCCAACATTGGACGCGTGGGAATTAATTTAATTTTAAGGGGTTACAAAGACTGAAAATGCTTAAAATTATTGAAGAATTTAGAAACAAAGATATCAATTTCGTCGTTATTTAGTTGAGTAGGTATATATTGCATACATTTTTACTCAATAGTAATTATTAAATAATAATTTATTTATATATTCTTAAGTAAAATACTATCACACGCTAGATAACACGCGAGACTAGCACAATTATGACCAATATTTGTACACCTTTCCACAAAAAAAAATGAAAAAAATAAGTTCATAGGCATGTGCTTAAAGAAAATCAAATTAGATTTGTCGCAAATAAACCATCTTTAAATACTTTTCAAAAAAAAGTACTATTTTTAGTTACAACAAAAAAAAAATGTACTTAAAGCAGTACATCGCTGATGTTGAGTTATTTGAATTCATTACTCAACATGTTTGCTTTAGCAACATGTTGATAAAGAAGTTATTTTAGTTGTAGCTGTTGCTGTTGAAAACAAAGATCATGTTGAGTGTAATTAGAAACATGTCAAAATGTCTGAAAATGTTTCTACAAAATACTTTCTATTTACATGCTCTCACACTCTCTCTCTCTCTTGTGCATTTCTGGTGTGTTATCTCTCTAATTTTGTGTAAGTGCCACACAAAACTGTAAAAAGAAACAAAATGATTGTGAGTCAGCAGTATTTTTCTCTTTTTTTAAAATTCTATTTCGTATTTTCTGGCACTCGTATTTTCTTTTCAATGTTGTTATTGGTTTTGCATTATTGTTTTGTTTGTGTTTTCATTTTTTTACTTGCATTGATCAACAGACACAACACTTGTTGTTGGCAGCCACTTGTTGAATATGACTTTTATGTTGTTGTTATTGTTTCAATCTTTTTATTTTTATTTTGTTTTATTTTTTGTTTGTTTTGTTTTGTTGTCTTTACTGTGTTATACAATTTAGCCGGCTGTGTTAAGGGATGCCAAAGTACTTAAATGAGGTACGAGCGAGCATGTGTGTTAAGTTTAATGCAGTGAAGAATATTTAAATTTGGCGGTTTAATTTGAAATTATATATGCATTTTTAATTTGTAATAAAATGTAGTCAACGAAAGAGTTACGATTTTCTTTTATTGACAATAACAAGTTACAAAATTACAAACAATTAAAGATTCTAAAATTGTTTCATTTAGATTCCGTGAAAGATAAATTTATAAGTTTTCCTATTTCGAACTCTAGTTAAATAGAATTTTTCGATTGTATATTCCAAAAGATATTTTTATCTTCTCGTTAACGGTAAGTAAAATTTAAATGCGAATGATACTAGCAAAAAAAGTCACCCAATTATATGTGAATCATCTAGTAAGTTTTTTTTTCTATTGAATGGAACCCTTTTATGGTATCAAAGATCGAAAAGATTTATTGTGAAAATTGATCTAAGATTTCATAATAATTTTAAAATGTTCATAGAATTGTTACATTTATTCGGCATTTGTTAATAAAAAAATGAAATATTCCAGTTAATAGATTAGAATCCAATTAAATAATTTTCAAACACATGACATACACATAGTCCATGCAACCGTCCATATGGACGATAGAATTTGTGACGCGGTGGTTGTTTAAGCTAAAAATTCAATTCCATTTAATTATAATGCATTACATTGTAAAATAATTTAGACTTGTATTTTTTTTTCTTAAAGTGTGCAACAAAAGTAAACATACAAATTATAAAAATTACATTATATGTATCTTTTAAATTTTTCTGTGCACTTTTTATTGGTTTCCACTGTTATTGTATTAAAAAGTGGCGATTGAAAATCGATTATTGGCTTAGAAAAGCCATAAAAACATCTATTTAAGGTACTTAAACTAATAAATAGTTTTAATTTACATTAATTAATATATGAAAAGAAACTATTACATGACGTTTTTGCCATAATTCTTTATAAGAAAAAAATATTTCTAATACCATATTGAATACATATTTACGAAAACAAGTTTCAAATGAAAAAAACATGACTTGGCAGTTTAAGGGGAAATTGTATACACCGATCTAATTACGTTTTTAATGGGGTATGAAAAAAAAATGAATTTATAACACGAGAATTGTATAAAAATAGCAAATGATGTAAAATTAAACGGATATTAATAATAATTATTTAAAGCGGTCGTTTCGGTTAAATTTTTATTTCATTATAATGCATGGACCTTGCCATGATATGTGTAATTATATGGATATTGCCAGCTTTATATTGGTAATTTTCGACCACTTTTTCTTATATTTCGAGCAAATGTTAGTTTTAAATGTCTTAATCTTTTGCCCTTATCCGGTTAGAAATATTCTTTAGCATATGTAGGTCCTGCAAAAAAAAAACGCCTTTAAAACACGTAACCTTGGTGGCCAAATAACGTCATCAAAATGTAAAAGAAAATGTTACAATATTTCAGAATGCATTCGACTATAATATAGAAAATGTGAATTGTAAATCAAGAAACCAACTGACAACAGTTTCAGCAGATGTACTGATTGTCCAAGGCTCAGATTGTAGTGTTCAGTGAAAATAATGCAAAACCATCTGTACAGTACAGTAAAATGTCGATTGCGGGAGAGAGAATTCTTTAAAAGAATTTCCACTAACATGTGCACTAGTCGCGGTCTGCTCGACGACTAAATAAAAGAGCATAAGCAATGTGTATGAATTTTCTCTGCACAATAGTGCTATGAAATGGTAATCCCTGAACTAGACTAGATTTCGTCGCATTGGATCGATTTGGAATGAAGAAAGAAAATTAATAAAATCTATAACAATTCATACTACTACAAACGGACCACTTTTTCATCATAAAAACCATATAGGATACAATGACGTAGCATACTGACGAGAATATGCCAGTAACATGGATATTTTAACAATGTAATGATCCAAAACGTAGGGCTTATCAATGGTTTCTAAACCAACCGATTACTATTCTTGCCTATGCCTTCATCAAATCCTCTCCTCAACCTGATCGAGAACTTATAGCAAGTTGTAAAAACGAAAGCAAAGAAAGCTTGGGATATTATTTCAAGTAATCAATGTGAAAGTTTGAGACTTTTCGCCGTCGGGTAGATGTTAAGCTGTTATCGATAACAATGATTTTGCTACAAAATACTGAATACTTTTTATAACATATATGATGTGTTATTAATTATGTACACAAGTGATATTAATTTATAATTAAAAATGAGGCGCACAGTTTTATAAACAACAATTTATTTGACGCAGTAAGCTGTCTTATTGCAGGACTTAAAGTTAAATTAGCTAAGATAGAACACATTTTGAGAATATTGTACAAGCTTTTTGCATTTTTTGCGCCTGCAGCTGTCTATACAGACAATCTGGAGATCATATTTGTTGAATACAATCTAACATTAATGTAACGTCAATTAAAACTTGTAAATCTTTAATTCTTATGTTAAATTCTTGTCATTTCTTTGCTATTATTCAAGGCAATGATGACAGTAATCTATATAATTTAACGCTGAACATTGTACTAGTAGAGATGCATTGATATTGTACTAGTAGAGATGGATTTTTTTTTTGACTTGATTACTAACGAAATCCATTATTCATGATAACACTTATACTCGTGATATATATTCATAAGAAGTAATAATACATAATCTGTTACAATATATTGTATTGATATTGTCATTAGTCATAGATAAGATATTTATTTAATATGCAAATGATTTGAAATAATTAGAAAGCGGGGAATACGTAAACAACGTTCAATTCATGCGCAACAATTTAATCAAGCATTTATTAGTTTTATAGCATATCATATTATTATTATTATTATTATTATTTTTAGTATAATATAAACAATCTATAAAATAAATAGCTTGATAAATCATAAAATTAGGACGTAAAATCTAATTAAATGTGATAATATTTCCTACTGTTTGAAGCGTCAAAAAAAAAATCATATTCGTGAATAAAACTTATTACGTATATTATTAAAATTAAAGTTTAGTGTGTTATAATCTCATCTCTATAATCTAAAAAAAAAACGATGCCTTAAATAATTGCCAAACGTTTTTTCCTCCATTTGATTTTAATTGCTTTGTACTTTGTTTTGCCAGTTGGTTAAATTGTTTATTTATTTAAGATAATAACATTAAAATTTTAGCTTTTGCTAAAAATAGACGTGTTTTTTCACAACAATAATAGTAATAATGTTTTAATTAAATAAAATTATTATTAAATATGAGTAGTAGTTAAGAAATAATCTTATTTTGAATTACAAATTATTGCGCAGAGTTTAGTCAAGTGGCTTTGATTTGATACCCTGCCTAATACGTCATTGAGTCATTAATACTTTGTTGGCATAAAATTTGAATTTGTTTTTAATGTAATTTTGTTGTTAATCTATAATTAAATAATACTTTAATTACATACAATCTAAAATTTTAGTAACGATAATTATTATTTATGATTTGGGGAAATCCCTTAGAATGTGATTTTTGTTTTTTGTTTTTGTTCAAACAAACTTTGGTGGAGATTGTAACCTCAACAGCAAATGCTTTACAGCATACATATGTCTGATTAATGCTGGGATTCACAAGGTCATGTCACATGATATGTTCTAAACTGGTTTAAAAATATTGTTGTTGCTTTTCTTAAAACAAAAAAAATTATTATGTTCCGTTTATTGTGCTTTCATATGTAATGAATAGAGATCTGTGTTGAACGGCTAGCTTGAGTCGTAATTGATTTAGTAAGCCATCGCCGTTAATTGCCTAATCAACCTATGTTGAAACTAGAAATGCTTTAACCTATCACAAGTTTTGAAACTATAATCTGTATTGTATTAAATTTTAAATTTTAAAAAGGTTTTGGTCTTTTTTAACAAAATATAAAAGAATTTTTAAAATATCAAAGCTTACAGATCAATTCTCTAAAGTTTGGCTGCTTGGCAATTACACAGAAACTTCTTCTCTACCATCTTTAATGTCTAAGCCAGTGATTGTGTTTTAAGGCTTTTAAAATAGCAATTTATTTCATTGCTTTTGTATTCACACTTAACCGATTTGATTTCTACTTTCGAAATCAAAGTTCGAACTTTTGCCTTTTGGCATGAACTTTCTAAATCGATTTTAGTACGGCGTGATTGTGGATTGAGACGACTTATGTAAAGTATGACAACTAAAAATCTTGATCGATTTAGATAGAACTGTGTTTTGATGGGCAACATTTCCTCAATCAAAGTTTAGAATTTGAAAAAGTTGATTAATGCAACTGAAGCATAGCAAATAAATAAGATGAGTAGATGATGGGGAAGTTAGTTTGTGATAGTCTGTGTTCGCTAAAGAAGCATTAAGGAATGAACAAAATTGAATCAAAGCATTTTAAGACATGGAGTTATTCCAAAAGAGAACTTTTGAGTTGAATTTATAAAATTGATGTAATAATGAAAACAAAGCATTTTTCTTTAAGAAATTCGTATGCGAACTAAATGGTACGTAATTTACACAAAATTTAATGCCTAACTGGAATGAGTTTCGCAGTCCCCATTTCTTAATCGAATCGAAAATCTATAAAAAAGAAAACTGAGAAATTTTCTTCATGTGGTAATTGAATATTGGATACAATACAGTATTTATTTAAAATGTCAATTAATAATAGAAAATTAACCAGCATTATAAATTTTGCTTTTAATTTCATTAAATTTTTAAAACATTTTCCCAATTAATAGACGTTACATAACATTATTTTATTAATTTGCTTTTCTTTTCTGTCTTTGGGTTACAATTTATTTGTATTATGAAAAAAAAACAATATTATTTAATGCAATAGAAAAAAATATGATTTATTTTCGTTTTCACTTTTTTTTTGCCCACTTTTGTGTTGTCGTCACAGAGTCTACAAAATGTCTATGTTGTAAATTGTTTAAATAATCATTATCTATTTAGCATTATCTCTACATTGAGTGGAACAACTAAATGACAGATTCACTGACTGATGATTGGACTAACTGACTAACTGTTTAACTGCATAAATATATTGTGCGACATGATGGCTGTCAGCAAGTCATTCAGATAGATGATCATCATGTAGATGGATGATGCCACATAAACACTTTTTACGTTTTTTTTCTTTTTTTTCATTCTGAAGTATGTATTACAGAGTGTTTTATTATAGGTTTTTGCGTACGTTGAGTGCTAGTTCTCTCTTATGTTTGTCTGTCGTTAATACAATAATTTCTTGTACTCATGAAAAAAAAAAGAGAGATTTTGTATTAATGACGGCGACGACGACGACATTATTACGCACATTTATTGTCGGGTGGGTTATTTAATACGTTTAAAATCGGAAACGGAAATTACCGAGTACTTACAATTACCCGGATAATGGGGTATTAATTTAGATTTTTATTTAAAGAATTTCATAGCAAGTGTTGCCAAGCCATGAAAATGTGGGTTGTACTGGAATTCAGACAGAGATTTGATTGTGTTTCACATTAACAAACAACAAAGAAATTACATGATGAAGTATAAACAAACATCAAATTACAATAAAGACCACGAAAGATTGTAAAAGAATTAAAACAAATTCGTAAATTCCAGGACAAAATCAAATATAAATCCAACCGAAAGTATAAACTACATAAAATGAAGGGAAACGTTGCCATTGAGATTTAGTAAAAAACCACAACGTAAAAGCCTGTGAGAATTTTGGTCTTTATAGAATGTTAAGTCATTACGAAAGAAACTAAATTAAAAACCTGATGATCATTGTTGAACAACTATAAAATCGAAACACTTCTGAATGTCTCTAATGACAATGTAGTACGAAAAAAAATAGTACTAAAGGTAGGGTTGGCATTCATATAGGGTTTGCAGATTTTTGCCAATCCCCTACGAAAATGATAGTGGTCCACGTAGATATTGCTGTACGAGTTATTGGCAGTGCATTATCTATTTTTTCTTGTCATGCCTTTATTGTCATAAATTGGACCATCAAAAGGAATATACAATATATCCTTAAGGTGACGTAGCTTATTGGTTAAACTCGACTACAAATCCAGGAAATACTGGTTCGAATACTAGAGAAGGAGAAAAAATTATAATGATTTTAGAATGTATAATTAAGAAGATTCCGTCTTCTACAAATAGCACTCATATCAAATCTACCACCCTCCTCTAATGAGAATATCTTGGGAATGTCAGACAATGCCACTAAATAACAAAGACTATGACACAACTTTCAAAGTACCGTCTACACTCAATACATTTCAGCAAAGTACTTTAATTAATAAATTTAAATCATCTGCTTTGCTGGAAACACTTGGTTAATGAAACTAAACCAAAACAAAACAAAACAATAAAAAAATAGATCGGTAATTTAGACTAGTCGCTGTGAACTAGAAAGTAGTGTGTTGGCTTATTAGACAAGACCCGTGACTCAAACCCTATCTCAGACATCTTAAACAAAACGAAATATGCAAAACAGACGACGACTTCTTTCTCAAATCTGTCATTCGTAGTCGACCTTAAACTGTAGGTACTGCCACTCATGCATCAAAATTAACACACACTTCATGGTAATCATTGTAGTTTTGGTAAATAAAAATGTTAACTTCCAGATTTTAAGTCCTTCTCTCTATGTCATGTACATTATAAAGCAAATTCGAACAGCAAACATCGTCTTGAATTCTAAATTCTTAAACTTGAAGATTTTCTAATACAAACGTATTAATAACACGTATATGGGGATAACAACCAGCACAAAACGCAAACAACCATCTGAACGATATTATCTTTTGTAATACACTGTAATCGTAGCCAATCTGTTTTGAGAAACTATCATTAGACAAGCAAAAAATAGTAAAATCCNGAGGAACTATCATTAGACAAGCAAAAAATAGTAAAATCCGTAAATGTTTATTTTAGGAAGTATAATAGCAATAATAATCAAGCCTTAGTTAATTTGTTAAATGAATAAATTGTTTGTTGTTGTTATTTAACAACCAAAGAAAATATCTACAAATTATTTAATAAAAATTTTGTTTATGATTTTATTTACTTTTTCGTTTTCGTTTTAATGTAATTTTGTATTGTAATAAATAAATAATAATAACGACCTTGTAACAATTCTCACAAGCAAAAAAGACGAAAAAAAAAACGTATGGTTTGTTAACAAACATAAAAAATTTTAATTTTCTGGGATTTTCTGTACTTTTTTTTTTCTTCTTTTTCAAAATCAATAGAATCAGAAAAGATTTGAAAAATAACACAAAATGTATTGTATTGTATGTATGTATATACGATATAAAAGATAAATAAATATTAAAGCTTATCAATAAACAAATTACTTTCAATGTTAATAACCTTTATTGGGGCAAATAAAATTCATAAAAAAAAACGAACGAAATAAAAAACAAAACAAAACAAAAAACAAAAACAAAATAAACAAACAAATGTGAAAACTGACCAACAAAATAATATCAAATAACTGACATAAATAATAAACATTTAATGTCTAGTCCAGTCAGTACCACAATATTATTTACTACTCATCTCTACTGATGCCACCACCACAGTGTTGACGAACTTTAAATGCATCCTCCCTCCATTGACAACAAGAATAAGAACAAGAAAACTACACGTAGTTTTTCAAATGACAACCAATGACGAGAACAACAACAACAACGATGGCGACCGTGGTGATGAGGCATGGATGGAATGAAGGTATAAAATTAGTCTGATAATGTAATGTATGCATGCAGCAAAGAGCAGTCCACAATAATAATGACGATCTTCATCATGGAAACAAACAAAAAGTTTGCAAATATTTACGAATGAATGAAAGTTAAATAAAAACAGTGCAAGCGACAAGTATGCTAAATACGATATTTACTAAAAATGCAAAAACCTAAAAATAACACTGTGCAACTGAAATAAGTAATACAATAAGTATGTATGTACATATGTATGTAAGTTCATTATATTATGTATTATAGTATACATTCGCCAGTTGCAAATGCAAATATTTACTGCATTATCATATGGTTGTAAATAATTGTATTTACATCTGGAAAGAACTTAGTGAATTAACAAATAAATAAACGACTATTCCAGCAAATATGTCTTAAAAATGTATTATAACTGTAAGAAATAAAGAAAAAATATAGCATACGCTAAATGTTAGGTGTTTGAAGAAGTTTGGTAACAAATAGTAGGTAGACGGCTCGTAAATATAATATCTCTGGAAATATTAATTGCATTAGGCAAAGTACGTGCTTGCTTGAAAGATGACATATTAAGCTTAACATTTTTAGAAGAAAATAAAATTTACCGAAGCATTGCTGTGACTAGGCATTTACACATTTTTGATTTGATAATCTTGATGTTAAAAATACTCCTCACACTACTCTTTCAACCATTAAAAAGTCAAATCAGATCAAATTGAAAAAGACTTTTTAGGTAACACCTGATCTGGGAGCGTAAAAGGCTGCTATATAATCCAGCATTATTGGCAACAATGAATTGGCAAGAACAATTTCCGCTTTGGACGCTTCAATAGTAGAAAAGTCGATAACAACACCAATGGATTTTCTTTTAGAATTATTGAAGAAAAGTTCTATTCCCTCGTAAACAGTGCATGAGAATGTAGAATGGGGTGTAAGTTGTACGGGCCTTATGGTCAAAGCTCAATCATATAGGAGCAAAACGAATACTAACAGAAGTAGACAGGATATGCGAGCTATTATTTGAGTATTAACCCTCCTTTAGACAAAGAATCAGAAGATAGGATAGTACATCTCTAATCTCTGTTAGCTATGCGAAGGAGCAGATGAAACAGTAGATCATTTTTAATGTCATTGACCTTGTCTGCAGGTGTGTAGACAGACATGGTTTATTAGTCGACTTATTAAGGAACTGCTAGATCTGAAGCAACTAATAGATCTGAAGAAATGCAAACTTGAGAATCTAATAGGGTTCATACACATTATTCACTAGCAATTTCTAGAGGGAAAATTGTATCTATGTTTTCTTTCTTTTCTTAATTTAATGTGCCCTTCTTCTCTTTTCTTTTCCCTTTTTACTTTTTCCTCTTTTTTCCTCATTCCTTTTTTTATAAGAAGCGTTACAATAAACTTATGTATGTAAATACGCAAATATAACAAACTGCCCGAAGTTATTTAAACAGATTATCAACTAAAATGGTAACACTAACTATTATAAACTCTACAAATTTATGTAAAATTATTTTTAAAGGATGTCAAATACGAAAATGCAAGTTATGTTGTATAATGAAATGAAAATAAATAAAAATAAACTTTCTACCTTAAAAATTCCAGCGTTAAACAAATGTCAACCCACACGCTACACAACTTTTGATGATAAAATGATGTCTTTTACTCTAACACTGTATCTTGATTTTATTTTTTGTTTGTTTAAAAAACTTTTTTTGTTTTGGTATAAAAAAAATTATTTATGCATATATAAAGATATTATATAAACTATATTTTTTCTTTCTTTTTTTTAATTTCTATTTTATTTTTATTTTTATTTATGTTATTATCTGTTGTACTGAGAATAAGTTTGAAATGTTAATCTCCATTTTGTATGAATTTTTGTTAAATCTTTATAGACACGATAACACATCATAAAGACATGAAAGAGAAGACACTTTATTTAAAATTTTTTATTGATGCTGAGAGAAAAAAGAATGCATTATTTTAAATAGCTGGCATAGAGCATAATCATCAGCATTAGTTGTTTAAAGTGTAAAAGAATTTTTTGAGGATAAAAGAGATGGTGGTGGTGGTGGCGGTGAATAGGAGAAATTTTATGCGTACATTGTTGTTGTTGTTGTTGTGGTATGAACATATGTAACACTCGGTACCAGGCGGACGAAGTAAAATAAAATGAACGAATATTTCAATTTCAATGTAAATTATTATTATTAAAGTGATTTATTATTATTTTTTCTTTCGTTGTTGTTGCTTTTTTTTTTGTAAATTTTATCAAAGGGTGACACATACACCCAGAAATTGAAAATTAAATTATTATATTTTATATGCTACTTCTTTATATACTCTTTTAATTCTCTTTTTCCCCTTTTATTTTTGTATTTTTTGTATTTATTTCAAAAGAATTGAATTGTTTTCACACGCACTTTAATATTTTATTTGATACTTTTATTAAGGCAATTGGCTATTTTGTAATTTTTTTTTTTTGGTCTTCCTTTTATTTTTATAATTACAAAAATAGCTGCTTTTATTTTATTTTATTTTCTTTGGTTTTTTCTTTGTTTTTTTTTATTTTGTTGTAAATTTTTGTTATGTCTGCATAATACAATCACGCGAATTCAATTAACTTTTGTGTGTGTTTTCTTTTTTCTTTATTATTTTAAACATAATGATTTCCGTAAAAAATACCGAAAGAAATAAAACACAAATACAGTTACCACAACAAAAAAAAAAAATAAATAAAATAAAATGAATATTGAACAACTAAATATTCAGCGTATTGAGGTTAAATAAAATTTAAATAATTCTCTATATTAATTATTCATAAATATTTTAATTTTTATTTTCTTTTTTTGTATTTATTACAGACGAACGGTTTTATAAAGCCACTAAAATGCAACTGAAGTTTGAACAAAAGTAATCGTGCACTCTCTTTGTAACGTGTGCTCTTTCACTCGCTGTGTAATAATTACTGTTATCGTTCTCTATGCATAACGTAAACACACTTATGACAATATGATCGAGCAAAAGACCGAAATGAAGAAGAAAATAAGCAAATAACACACAAATGTTTTGAAAACTGTTTTTTTTGTTGTTTTCTATCAGTCTAGTATTTATGACACCGCCGTTTGAGTTCTATCTGCTGTGACAGTTCAAAATGGAAAAAAAAATTACACTATATACTACTTACTACGTACATACATATGTACATATAACATAACCGACCGCCTTACTAGGCTTCATCCATCTGATGAACAATGTGTGCGTGTATTTAGTAAGAGTGTGCGTTTGTTTTAGAGAGAGAGAGAGAGCGTTAATACAAATGTGTCAAGCTGAACTAATAATGCTAAACACTACAAAAGATCTCCTCATTGCATAATGTACTGTATAACCCCCAAAAGCAAAATACTCGTAACAACCATAACAACTTATTTCAAAATTATACAGTTATTCTCTGAACAAATAGAAAAAATAACAACAACAAAATCATATACAACAAGAGAGCATCATAATGCAGTTACACCAAAAAAGCAGAAAGAAAGAGAGAGAGAGAGAAAAAATACTGTAATTATGTATAAATATTAGGCATACATCTACTTACTCATTACTCACATGTAATTTACATATGATGAGTATAAAATAACAGAAAAATATTTAAAAGAGATGCAAAAGAAGAAAAGTAACTACAAATTAAAACACAGTCATAGTAATAAACAATAAGGTCTGTTTAATTTCATTTTAATAGAGTTATGTTAACCAAAATGCTGTATTAATTGTGTAATTAAATTTGTAATGAGTCTACATACCTATATATGTATACTACACACTATTTATCCCATTACTTATACTCTCATGGTACACTTGTACAGTTCTTTTATTATTTTTTTTTTTATTCTACAGTTCTAAACCCAAACACACACTTCACACCACATTGTGTAAGAATAATAATGTAAATAAAGAGAATGTTGACAATTTATGCGTAATTTGAGTTACTCATACGAGGGCAGTTGTTAAGCAAACGCGATGATTAATTTAATTTTATGTCACAACAATGTGGTTCAAAGGGATATCCATGATTTAAGGAATATTTTTAGAAATTGAATATTAAATTTTATTTTATTCCAAGAACCATTATACGGTATATATTAAGGCGTGTTTAACTAAATGTATTATAGACATTAAAAGTTTTCCATAGAACGCGTTGCATTATTGCAATTAAGTCGTTCTAGATGACGTTAAAAACACAAAATGTTGCTCTAAAATAAACAAATAGTTTTGTAACTAGTTGGCTCAGTATTGGTGGAGCTATTATTAAAAATATGTATAACACGGCATAGACAACTCGGCAGGTTGTTGAGAAGGGAGGGTGACCAACCACCTATCGGCAAATCGGCTTGTTACCGATTGTTAGAGATACTACTAGACGTACTAACTAAGAAATCTGTATTATCTACAAACTTCTGTAGCTTCTTCCAATGCCCTTCTTTAAGATAAGTTATGTATTCCTTTAAATATTGGAATCTCAATCTTACGAAAGCTAGGCAATGACATAAAAAGTTTTCCATCGTTTTGATGTTTTCACAACATGTGCTGCTCTCCACCACACCAATAGGGTTAAGGTGAATATTAATGTAAGGTAAAGCTTCTCATGAGTACGTCCATTAGTATACTCAAGTATCCTTTAAGCAATCATAATATACTCATATTGGGATGATCGCAGAGTCGCTTTGTAATTTTTAACTATTTGTGTCCTTGTTCCACAACAGTCAATGCAACGTTTCAGCTCATTTTATCGGGCTGGTTTTCAATACACTAAAAGACATTGTCTTAGTCATGTAAAACTATGCCACCATTGGACAGATTATTCGCTTTCTCATTTTCGATTGTTCCGATGACTAGGTACTCATATATTGCGCTACCATTAATCGTGTAGTTGAGAATCGGCTTCGTGCTATTGCCTTAATTGTCATTTGACTATCAGTGAAGATCACGCATCACTATCATTAGTTCTCGAATTAAGGCAAACGAGCATCCTGTTCTGGTCAACATAGATATGTTAGCTGACTGTTGTTAGAATCTGGAAAATTTCTCAAACCGCGCAAGATGAGGAGAAAATGGAAAAAAAATTTAATTTATATTCTGTTTCTCGTCTACAAATGCTTGTCTTTAAGATCAGATTATTATTTCCGTTAAATTTTTTCCAAGGCAAAATAAAATCCCCTCTTTTACCGCTTTTCGTCTATAGTCAACGAAATGAAAGTTTTTTTATAAAATATTTCACAATAACAATCCTTACTTCCCCATTGCATGAATTCAATATTTAAATATTATGGCACTAGTAATGCCATTACCAAGTAAAAGTAACGAAGTGTAGAAGTATACCTAAATAGTATCGGGTTAGCCATTTAGTGTTCTCAAAATCACTGTGTGGTAAGGCAGTCAATCTTTCATTTAAGCCGGATCGTTTAACAAACGAAAAAATGACTACAAAAGTAGTGATTTAAACGTGGCCAATCTTTTGAGCATTACGGGAGATTATGGTAGTCATAATCGTTCTGCTGAGCTTTTGGCAAAATTCTAAAAAATTTGAAAAGCTTACTTACATACATACATAATTGGCAATTACACTGTAGTCAGGATTACGACCTAGCTTCTCATATCATCACATGAGTGGCAAGTTCCTACTAAACGTCTTCTTTGAATTGATTTGAAGAGATTACTTCATCGTAATGTCGAAAATATTGTGAAATATTGTGAAGGTGTGGCGAATTTTTGGATTTCAAGGACCCTTGGTAATCAGGCCTACCTGGCAACTCATTATAGCAAACATATAAAGTTCAACTAATAATGTAACAAAAGTTCTTCAGCAATGCAGCTCAGTTCTCAATCGGTTATTGCCCCAACAAGAAAAATTGGCGGACAACCCTGTATGGAAAAACCACTTTATTCGGAAAAATTGACTGCTTATTACGCCGTTGTGGTCAATTCAGAATGCTATCGGCGATGAGAATTCTAGTTTTACTTGACCTTCAATTTGATGATATATTATGAAAAACGATGACATGGTTACAACAAAATGTTTGCCAAAGGTCACATACATTGGGCTTTATTGCATAAGGAAGATTTTTTTTAGATCAAAGCCTAGATAATAATCATCAAAAATTTTGTATAGTCTGTGCCAAAGGCGTCATAACAATACGCTGTTTGAAGTCTCTTTGTACAACGCGCCAAATAGTTTTCAAGTCATCGATGTGGAAATATAAGCTCTAACCCAGGATTTTTCGATCAGTTTTACTTACATTTGAATGACTTTCTTTGAAAGGATAAACCAGGTATAGGTGTAATGAACAGGTATGTATGTATATACAGATAAACCGTGATTAAAATTTTAGCACCACCATTCCTTTTGTACATCGATAAACTTGTTATGCTCAGTTTTAATAGATCATTTGCAGCCACTGGTTTCCCCAACGTGTCTGATGATAGCCAGTTAAAGGTTAATAATGGTTTCGTTGATGTAGTTTTAAGAGAACCTATTATCACGATCGTCGTCAACATCACAAATCCTTCAAACACAGTTTGATTAGAGTTGGTTTAATTACAAACTCGTACTACACTAACTAGGGTGGGCTGTTTTAAGCATTATAAAGAAACAAAACTCTCAATGAAATTAAAGCCTTTACTTTTGAAATCACTAAAATGGATAACCCTTTTTGTTATTATTAAAACAACATGAAGCTGTTGTTACTGTTGTTATTACATTTCCATTACAACTTATTTTTTTTTAACAATAAAATATTTTTTAATTGAGATATTATTGCTTGAAAGAAGAAAAATAAACACAACAAATTACAAACAAACACAAAAAAAAAACAATAAAATATTCAAATTATTTCTAATGCTTGTTAATGTAAATAAATACGAAAACAATTGCAAATTTAACAATAACAACAACAAGAACAGCAACATTAGTCACATTACTATTATATTTTTTTGTTTCTGTAATTAATATAATTAACAAGTTTAGAAACAAGAAAAAAAAAGAAAAAAAAAATAAAACAAATCTAATATTGTATTACAAGTATTAACATTTGTTTTCAGCATGTTATTCCATATATTTAATAGAGACATTCCTACTCCCCTTATTCCCCCATCAAATTGCTGTAATAATTCTTAGACAATGGAAAAGTAAAATTATAAAAAAACGAAAATTATTTCAATTGAATTCAAATTCAATTCAATATTATTGCACTTAAATACACTCGCGCTCGATTGTATGAATATTTCAAATTCTCTTTGATATTTCAAACACATTTTACATCGTTTTTTTCCTTTTTTTTTTCTTTTTTCAATAAATTTCCAGTATTTATTTGAGAAAATAATAAAATCCATACAATATATATGAGAAAATAGAAAAAATATTCCATTGTTTATTTAAATAAGTATTTAACATTGCAATTTTTATCGAAACAGAAACATTATTTATCTGGTGCCTCTATAAAGCCTGTTAATTTTTTCAATCGCAATAACTGTCGATTTGAAGCAATAAATGTCAAATTGTGACATTTAATTTGACGGCTAAGATATTGTGAAGAGACAGATTTTTCTTTATTTATTATTTTATTTTTAATAACATGACATGTTGTATAGCCCAACCCTAGGGGAATTGAATTTGTGTTACAGCCTAGATGCTTTACGACGAGTCAAGCGTAAACACTGCATATGAATGAGTATCGCAATAGGCAATGCCACCACGTGAACAAAGTCAATTTTAATAAGCGTAAAATGATATTGTGCACCACCTGTAGAGCTATAGGATAGGAAGGAGTGTTAGCTTTGTTAAATTAAGGCTTACTTTAGCACACATAGCGGCCCATTATCACAAATGGATTTGAAGAAAGACTCTCTTGGAATCCAGCAAATAACCGAGATCTGCGTTAATATGAAGACTAGTAATGCTTTAAGCAAGTAAGTAAGCAAGACTATAAAATTTTTGTAATCTATTTTTAAAACCCTCTTTTAATCAATACAATTAACGCCTAAAAAAACGAAATTATTTTATTTCGTAAATATTTCAAGCGCATCTCTTTATTTGCTAACACCTCCCAATTTAATATTGATTTAACAATAAAAAAAAGTGGGATTTTTAACAAGATCATATCGTCGTTATATTCCTTAAAGTAGTATTTACAGAGATATCAATCCAATATTATAATAATTGTCATAATGATAGAAATAAATTTAGACAAGATTAAATAAAAAAAAAGATAAAAAAAAATGAATACAAAGTGTGAAATACTACAGCATTAAGCGATCAGGGTAGGGCAACGTGGTATGAAATTTTATTTACGGAATTGAATTATTTTTTTTAGCAGACATTTAGACGCTTTTTAATTTGCATGAATACAACGCCTGGTATTTTTTATGTAAATAATAAAAAAAATAAAATAAAATAATTTAAATAAATAAACACAATCAAATTATAGCAGCAACAATAAGCAAGAAGGAATGTTATTATTGCTTTTTTTTCTAATATTTTATAATGTGTTGTTGTTTCTTTATACACATCTCTGGCTAGGGCGCGACAACGAGGAAAGGAAAAGTAGTATAAAAGCGAGAACATGCTGAAATTTAATTCAAAATTAGAAATTCATCGATTTGTGCAGCTAGGGTTGGTGTTTTTTTTTTCAAACATTTTAGGTTTACTTTAAACGTGTTGATTTCACAGCTACAAGGTTGATAGTTGCTAATCCTGATCGAAGCTTCAGGATAAGAAGCAACATGGTTTGTCATTAAAGTTATATGCAATTAGGAGTACAATATTATACACTATGATAGACGGAAAACCTCCATATTGTAAGGTACACAGGAAATGGATTAAGTAAAGTGATCATGTTTTTTACTAAAGAAAGAAAGAAAGAAAAAAAACCCGAAAATGTTTTATATTTAGCTTATATTATAAAGATAATCTCACTGATCTGACAAGAATGAGTATCGTAAATCTAAATGGTTTCGTCATAAGCTCCGGATAGTTCACGAAATATTTTAATAAAAATCGTGCAAGTAAACGCCGGCGTTGAAAATTATTTCTTTAATTCTCTTTCAGAAATTTGTGAGAGAATGAGTCTCCCTCTGGCCGACCAGTTAATGAAAAAGAAGAATGAAATTTGCAACTGGAGGAAAAAGAACTACAAGCAAATTTACGGATAACAAATAACAGAGACGCTAAATAACAAATACATGACATTTTGATATACTAAGTTAAATAGGACTGGCTGCTGGAAGAAGCTCAATGTTTAGGTGTCACATGAATTAACTTGAAGAAATGCGCTTGACTAAATTAAATTCGCCACAGTAATGCTGCTGCAATGCAATCAAATTGGAACAACCAAAAAAGGGGAGTACGATTAGCCAACAAACAATTTAATTTAATTACAATTGATTGAGAAAGTTTGAAAACCAAACCGTTTAGAACGGACCTCGTACCAACTGACTATAATTTTTTGCATTTGCGTTTTGCAAACACTGTTAATAATCGAATATTAGCCTAGTTTCTTGCCGCTGTTACATTTTGTTATTGTAATGTTCAAAAGTCGAGTATTATATATCCATATGACCTTCATGTTACTGACCTCAATCTAGATAGGTAGGTTGGAGTGGTAACTTTGATACCAGAGCTCAGTCACATAGCGGCCCGTTGGTAAGCGCAGTCCCTGGCTCCAGTTTAAATGTTACACTATTTTTTAAATGCCCTATCATCTCCCTTATCTTTAGTAAAATTCATTTTATTTCATATTTTTTCTTCATAACTATGCTATATTTATGAGCTTAACTGCATGAAAAGGAAACAGTTTTTAACGCCGCTTACATTAATTTTTTTTCTGTAACAATCCTAACATGTTTCTATTTTTGTGTGTCTCTCTCTTGTGGATTTATTTTGGTTGCAGCTATTTTTGTCTTGACTTGACTTGATTTTTTTTTTTCTTTTTTTCTTTTTTTTTTTTGCCACAATTTAAATTTTAAACAGTTTTCTGTATGCCAATTCATAAATTGTAATTTAATTACATTGATTCGTAGCGAAACTGAGCAAAAAAAAAACATAACAAACAATAGTAAAGAAAAACGATACAATTACAATGCACATACCCCTCACCACGGCCCTGTCATTTACAAAGCAATCAAAACATTCAAACATTAAGAAAACAAAACAAGAAAAAAAATAAAAACTAAAACACCAATAAATAACCGCACAAATGAAATGAAAGTTTGTAGCTAAAAATAGTAACAAAATAAATAGAAATAGAAAAAACAAAAAAAACAACAATCTGTGCAACATTTTTTGAACACCTCATGGCAACATATATTATTAGGATTGACTGACTATATGACTGACTCGTACATGTGTACCAAACAACCAACCAACAAACCAAATGCAATGAAACACAAAAACAAAAAATGTACTCTATCAGCTCCTTCAAGCCGTAGCTTAATTCAAATCGTCACCAGTCACCAAACCAATTATTGTTAGACATGGTAGTACTACTACTACTATTACTACAACTATCGCAACTACCACTAAAACTCTGTAAGTACTCGTATTTGAATTGACTTTTAAGTATTACATTAGCATTGCTCTGCGCTCTACTCTGCTCTCTAATGGCAATAATCTTGTTGAATTGTTGTAACCACAATTTTCGTATTTAATTGCTTTAAAAATGTGGTTTACATTGAACACATATGTATGTATGCATACGTATGTATGTATATTTGTAATTTTATACACAATATATGTATGTATGTATGTATGTATTTCTGTCTGTCTATTAAATGATCTGTTTTAAAAACACATACGTGCACCGATGTAAAATCACACAGTGATCTGTTAGTTTTGCATTAATTTAGCTGCATAGGTATTATTGTAGCTGACATTAGAAATGTATTTTAATACAGCACTTAAGGATACTTTTAGATTTTAGACATAATGTTAAAATGTAATAAGTATCATGCTTGAAAGCATAAAAATGTTGGAGATGAGGCAGAGTACCTAGGTATGAAAGTGGACTCCATCAACTCAATGGCAAAGCATTATATGAAGACTACGTGCCTTATATTTCTGTGGAATAATCTTTGGGTGATATATGGGTATTGTATAACCAAGATCCATAGTGACATATGGACATCGGTGTAGTAGGAGGCGGTGGATAAGAATTCATATTGCTACGCTATCCTGCGAAAAATGGTTTATATGACCCCCTGTCAATGAATTACTTATGCTCAAAGAGACATATTGATTAGAATTCAAAATCTAGGCTCTTTTTTTCAATACCTAAATTCTATTTTATAGATAATGACCCTGTGAAGATACTAATACCCGAATCGATACTAATACTCCGAGAAACATTTTACACTACATCTCAGCGATAACAGTCTTAAGTGATGGCTCCAAATATAATAAAACCTCTCGCGGATTCAAGACAAGCTAAAAAAAAGGAATGTAAATATAAAAGCCTATAGATTGAGAGAGATATTCCCATACATTCTGGTAGCCAAACAGCTGTTACGATATTCACGTCACAATTTTCACAAGCTGAAATACTGCAGAGCGCATGAATTGATCAGATGTAGCAAAATCATCGAATTTTCTCTACATTGGGAACCACATGGAAAACCTGGCAAAATGCTGCTAAAAATCTTTGCAAGGCTTTATGGAAAATCTGGGTTCAAAATCCAATGCAGCATGCATTGTGGAGTTACCGAAATCATTAGTGCACATTGCTTTCTGGATATTCATGCGTTCATTGCATTGACATTGGCCAATAACTTCTGCAGGAGCTGTAGAGATAACCATTATGTAGTGGAATAAGAAAGCCACCCTGAGCTAATATTATGCCACTAATCATACTGATCTGACAAGGATGAGTATCGAGAGCCTAAATGGCTACGTCATAAGTTCCGAATGGTTCCGGTTTTAAGTGAAATGAAAAACTACGGTAAAATCACAGTAAGTTACACGTGGCCCAACTATGTCTATATCTTCGTGAATTATGGTGCAGAGGTTAAGATTTTAATCGTTTTCTCATTACAGTAAAGTGTACGTATCATGAGACTCGAATTTTCATAAAAACAAGATGGTAATGTATAGTTGAGTGAATTTGAAATTATTGTGCCAATTGTTTTTATATAAAACCTCAATTAAAGTTCGATATTCGATACCTTATAGT
>QOCX01002421.1:5524-15748 GCA_005959815.1 Sarcophaga bullata | reverse complement strand
GTTGTTATTAAAAAGCTTTATGAATGCTTTAAACTACGATTGATAAGAAAATTAAACGGAGTATAGAAAGACTTTCAAGCGAAACACAGGTGCTGTGTTTGCATTGAAAGTCTTTTATACTCCGTTTATTTTCTTATCAATCGTAGTTTAAAGACATTCATAAGCAGTTTTTATAATAACACAACAACAGCACTACTTTAAATATTAGTTTATACAAATTATTTTCTGGCTAGTATAGAAGACAACGACATAATTATTTGTAATACTTAAGGTTCTTCTTTCTCTCTCTCTTCTCTACATATATGTCTGCGGATACAAATAAAAAAAAATTCCAAAAAAAATCTAAAAAAGTGCTTAAAAACTATTTATGAAACATATCAGCTGCTCGCTCATCACCGCCAAAAACTAATTCATTTATTCGTACTATACTTTTATGAACAAAATTGGGTAAGAGAAAAAGTAGTTTCCTTTAAAGAGGTATACACGATAATTTTATCGCTTAGCAGTCTTCACGTTTCGTAGAAACCGTGTGCAAACTAAAATATCATTGAAATATACAGCTGTCCTGCTCACCAGTGCATTCTGTTTCACTCTAACTAAGGCAATGCGAAGTATGTCAGTGTAAAATTTAGGCTAGGGGATATAAACATTACTTTTCAATGGGAAAGTAAAGAACTTTTTATTCAAAGTATTGGCCATTGTCTGGCCAATAAAAATGTTCGTCTTTTGAAGCAAACCAATTAGTCGCCAGACTATCTTATAGGAATCGAAATGCTGCTTAGCCAATGCGTGTTCCAAACGAAAACAAGTATAGGTTGGGATAGCAGCTTCCAGCTTAACGCTTTGCTTGTATCCTGAAGCTGCTCTGTCATATTGTAAAATTACTAAAAAGGCTCATAGGTGTCTAATGTACAGATAATCTGGAGGAACCGTCATGCACTGAAATTGGCAGTCCGTGTCGCTCAATCAGAAGTTTTGAGTGTTTCCGAGATTATGGAAAATTCACAATGAAAGTCGCTATGCCTTGTGGTAGTGCGTTGACTTATTAGACATGAGGTCAAGGTTCAAACCCAAGCTCAGATATCTCCAACAAACCGAAATAAGAAAATAAAAATTTCTTCGGCATCTGTTTCTCAGTAGATTTGTGGCAAAAGCTCTGAGAGAAAATGAAATAATTGCCCTGAAAAGTTTCTCAGAAGAAACTGTCATTCGGAGTCGACTTTAAACTGTAGGTTCCGCTACTTATGGATAAAATTAATACATGAAACATAAGTGCTAAGAGAAGCTAGGTTGTAATTGTATATAACATTTCAAATATCCGCCAAAGCTTCATCTGTATGAAGCGCATCTAAATTATCACTGTGACGCAATAAGCAGACCGGTGGCTTATTCGCAAACATGTAAGGTAAGAGAACATAAGAAAAAGTTTAACGGATCAAATCATACGATCTTGATGGTAGTTCACGCGAGATGGCAGAAGCTAGGTTGTAATTCGGACTGAAGAGTTGTAAGGACCAATCACAATAGGTCCTCTATGGTCTTAATATGTTTGTTTTGTCAATTTCTTTTGGCGGGCTTTTGTGGGTGATAACGAAACTACTTTTTCTCTAACTAATAACCAGTTTCAGATAAAAATTTTCACATTGTAAATTATGAGCACGCTTCTAAATCTCACAAGCAGTTGTCAGCAATGAACACATTAATAGGCATGAACGCATGCTGGCCCGTCTGTCCAACTATCGATACAAACATTCAAATGGATTTTTTTTTTAGTAGAATTGTTTAATTAAAATTAAACAAAACAAAAGCAACAACTAAAAATTATTCAAAATAGACAACAAAGTGTCGCTCATTAGTGTCTGGCAGTGTGTGGTATTAGCCGATTGGATTAATTGATATGTAAGTCAAGTAACTTGTCAGTAATCATGCTGGGCTCTACTGTTGTCTACACAGTCAACTATTTTTGGTTTGTCTAAGCCTTTGTTGTTTAAGCTCGTTTTGAGAATCTTAAACCATTTTGTTGTTGGTAAGCATGATTTGTTTTACTTTGAAGACTTGTAATCTGTATTTAGTTAAGAGACGTTATGTGTACATATTTACATACGGGATGGCATAAAGCAATACTGGCTTTTAATTTTTTTTTTTTTTTTAAGTTAATTTGTAGTTTTTTTTTTTAGTTAATATTCTGTTGTTTTGTTGTCATTTTTTTTTTTTTTTTTTTTGTATGGAAATTTTCAAAATACAATACAAGTATCAATAAAATTAAGTCGCGGGCATTAAATATGAGTTCAATAGCTATGATACAAAAGAACTTTAGAAGGCAAATGGTACAGAATCTTAGCCATCACGTTAGTATCGTTTTTAGTTTTTTAATACAAAGATTTTTTTTATTTTATTGTTATTATTTAATTAGTTTTTAGTTAAGTTTCTTTTTTTTTTTTGTTCTTTACGAGTTTTTAAGAAGTTGGACTGCAAACCAAAACCAAAAACAAAAAAAAAAATATCTTGTCTTTATGGCAGACGATAAATGAATATTAAAGGTCATAAATTTATATTGAAAATGAAGACAGAAAAGCTCGAAACTGGATTATTTTTTTTTTTATGAAATTCTGGCTTCATTCGTACAAGAAATATAATGGGAATTTGATTTTATCAACTGGTATTTCAAAACATTTTTGCGTGCCAGCATATTGTTTATAATTCTGAAGCCATGATCAGCAAACAAAAGGGAGCAAAACACAAAACACATTCGGACTTGATCTTCTAAACCGTTTAGAATACCGAACTTGGTATTCTAAACCATGGTCTGTCTGCCTCTTAAAACAACTTGTTTGTTTCTTATTTGATTTTTCTATAGGGTGGGTGGGAAGTTTAAAAGCTTATAAACGTTTTGAAATTTTGTCAAATTTTCCGATTAGAAATGGAATATTATTTCATTCATAAGGCTGCCGCGGCTGGCCTCATTCGATCGAATCAGTTTTCGTGTGCTTTTTCAAGTCGTATCTCGGCAATAGCATCGCGGCTGTTGTTCTTTAAGTTCTCAATCGTCTCGGGTGTGTCGGCATAGCACTTTTCTTTAACGTGGTCATCGCGATTGTTGGTCCTCAAATGCTCAATCGCCACTGGTGCCTTGGCATAGCATTTTTCTTTAATATGCTCATCGTGATTGTTGGTTTTTAAATTCTCAATCGTCTCTGGTGTGTTGGCATAGCAATTTTCTTTAACGTGCTCATCGCGATTGTAGTCACCGTAGTCTAGTTGGTAGTGTGTTGGCTTATTAGACGAAAGGCCAGGGTTCGAATTCCCGGTCAGACATCAAAAACGAAATATGAAAAATATTTTTTAGGCGACTTCCTCTCAGCAGATTTCTAGCGAAAACACTGAGACTAAATAAATTTGCCATGAAAAGTTTCTCAAAAAAATCTGTCGTTCGGAGTCGACTTTAAACTGTAGGTCCCGCCACCCATGTATAAATTTAACACACACAACATAAGTGGTGTAAGAAGCTAGGCCGTAATCCTGACTGAAGGGTTGTAATGGCCAATTATGTTATGTATGCTCATCGTTTCTGTGGGTTTTAAATTCTAAATTGTCTCTGGTATAGTGGCATAGCACTTTTCTTTAACGTGCAATGTCCAATGGTGTCAATCGCAGTTTCTTGCGGCCATTGACATCACCATTACGGCTAATTAAACGGCCATCAAACGTTTGACGCATTAAATCGATTGTGGCATGAGATGTGTGGCCAGTTGCACCATCTTGTTGAAACCAAAAATCGTTCACAATAATATCATGAAGAGCGGATACAAAAAATCGGTTATCATGATGCGATAGGTGTCTTCTTTGACCATAATATTTGTGCCGGCTTCATTTGCAAAGGAATATGTGGCAATGATGACTACTCCTCTCCACAAGCCGTACTAAATAGTCGCTCATAATAGGTGCATTGTCATCTGTACGGCCACGTGTGGTTTTTCACCGAGATGAAAATGAGTTTCATCAGAAAAGATGATTTTTTTTTTGGCAAAATCGACATTATCATGCAGTTTCTCATTGGCCTATCTATTTATCATGATCTCTGTTGACCGTAAAGTTATCCTGTCCTCATTTTAAAATAAATATGGGCCGCTCACTTTTAATGGCTTCTATAAGACCACGTGTAGATTTTCTGAGCCCTAAATACGTTAATTTTCTTAGTAACGTACTTACTAAGATGAAAATGAGCTTCATCCGAAATGATCACTTGTTTTTCGACATCATCGTGCAGTTTCTCTTTGTCCCATAGAGCGAAGTGGATGGTCAGCGGCATCAACTCTTGAACCAATTGAACTTTATAAGGCGTCACATCGAAATCTTTACACTAAATTCGACGTAAACTGGTGCCTGAAATTNAAATCAATTCTTGAGAACGATGACGAGTTGATGTTAATGGATTCCTCACACATTTTCACCCATTCCTCGATATTTTCGAGTGTATTCTCTATTCGAGCAAGTACTCGTATTAGCGCGTCAACAATGAAGCCAGTTGGTCCTTCTCTCTTGGTCCTTCTCTGCAAACAATTTTGAACAATATTTTTATGCGTTTTGGAAATAATTTTCCAATAAATCCCAACGTTGCTCAAGCGTAAATAGAATTCATTACGTTCAGTGGAGATAATTTACAGAATTTTGTGACATAATAGAATGACATAGGTATTGCCAGATTCGAAATAACCGATGATTCAAATTGAAACCGATAGATAGCCCTCCCGATATTTACTCTCTTTCTAAGTCAGCTTTATACTGCTGTCTACAGCCATAGACAGTGGTAAGATTGTGGTTGATTTGTTGTTCTTAAATGATGAAGATTTGAATCCAATTTCATCGTCAAAACCCTGAAAAACTCTGTGAGTAAATAAAAATTACCAAGAAAAGTTTTTAAAAAAATCTGGCTTTAAATTGTAGGTCCCAACACAACAACACACAAGCTAAGTTGTAATCGTGACTAAAGTTTTTTAATTTCTTTTTATGAATATTTTACTAACAATTTAAAATTAATTTGAATTTTATTTAATTTATTTTAGCTAATAAATAAGCAGCTTATTTGATTACTACAAAATTATAAATTTAAATTTGAACAAACCTTATCACTTAAGAAAAACAAACAACTTCGGTCAAACGACAGTCTGTGACTGTATATGTCTAGATGTGAGCTTGTTGACTTTAAGCAGTATTGATTGCCTAAAAAATTCATTCATAAAATATCGAATAATAAATGAAAAGTTATGCTTAACCTAGCCGCAGTAAGTTATGTTTGAATGACGGTCCGCTACTCAAACTGGATTACTTCAAATCTGACTTGATGCCCCCGTTCTAAAAATGCTTCTTGTAAGGAATAAAATAATCAAGTATATGGTGTATAAAGGGAAGGGATAGGCATCATTCTACGCTCCTGCTTTTCTTACTCCTAGTTGGAGCATTGCGACATATTTAACAGGAGGACCAAATTTATCTTGCCTTAGTTTCGTATTCATAATTTCGTAACTCTACTTTGAACGAAAAACGAAAGTTTTACACACATTTTATCGTTCCCCACCCCTATAAATACAACACTTAATAACCCTTAACCAGTTACATACTTAAATATTTTTTTTTTACCAATTAACGCCTTTAACTTTATCTTAATTGGTTGATACCATCATTATTTAACTTTTTCTGGTGTTCAACAAAACCATAAAGCTTGCTCATCTGCAAGCTTGTCCGTACGGTTTTCTTCAATCACATGGCTGGTGGTCATTACATGTGAAATCGTTTTGTGAAAATTAAAAGTCAATAAATACAAATTAAATGTTGCATGCATCTCCTACTTTTTTCACACACAAAATTAATGGGCAAAATGAAAAACCTCTTTCGATGGTCGTGGTTAGTGGCGTAACAGTGGATGAGTATCTTTGTCGGCCATTTGATTTACGTTACCAATGTTAAGGTTCTTTAAACACAGACTCACATAACATAACACAGCACAACACAACACAACACAACACACCTTGCTCTGTACACCTTTTTACATATGAAAACCAACAGGCATTGAACCCAGTCACTTACTGTTGGGGTTGGTGTGGTGGTGGTATGGGACCTATTAAAAGCCGATCTTATTGCCTGGAAGTGAAAAAGAAAATAAACAGTGATGCGTAACTGTGATTTTTATGGGATACGTTTAAACAAAATTTTTATTATTTTTCTCTCCCTACTCTCCCCCCTTTATGTTTTACCAGGATATTTTTATACAGGAGAAGGCAATAACCATATACACACACACATACATACACATACACATATACAGTTTTACTTTGTCTACCTTTACGGTTAAACAAGGTTGTGGTAAACTGTAGTGAAATATCTTTCAATCTAGTGGTTGCAGCCAGGTGTGGGTATCATGTTGTTGCGCAGTATAAAAATCCATAAAAATCTTCAACGATTTTTGTATGAAGAAACTGTTGGTAGTGTGTGTAGATTAAGTATGGATTTGTTTTCAGTGTTACAGGGATGGCCTTTAGAAAAATCGGGAGTAAGTTCATGATGTTGAAATGTAAGTGGCTTTAGCCGTTTTGCTGAACGTATAAGCTTCAGAGAGTTTCAATAATTTTGATTTCGTGTTTGGCTCAAACTAGGGCCGAGGGGGTCACACATTCCCTGTAGAAAGCCGACTAGACTGCGAAATAAATCGTTCCATTTAACATTGCAGAGTTTAATTAAGAATGAAAGTAAATTAGAAGAACCTCATGATAATAGTGAAGCACTGCCAATTGATGTGAAAGGTAGCCTGCTCAGACGCGCAAAAGCTGCAAAATACATTTGAGGGAATACAGAGTCTATCGGCATTTCTTTCAATAAAACAGTGGCCAATAGATTCATGATTCTGCGGTGGATAGAAATTTGATTTAAAGACAGATGACAACCAGTCCTCCTAGCTATACTCCGCATATCCCCCTGTTGCCAACGAAGTTGAGTCTTCCTGTAAATCGAGCGGAGAATACTTAGTCTAACTAAGGCAATCGGAATACCTAAGCATAGTAATCTATTACATATTATGAGCTTCCTATTGGCCCCAGCCTGTTCAAGAGCAATGGAAACGTTATTTTTGCATGGCTTCCAAGAGACAGGGATACCGTCAGAAATCCGAGAAAATCCTGGATTTCATGGACGAAGTGGTGATTCGGATTACAACTGTAAAAACATCACTGCCCTTTAGGCAGGCTTACAATCTAGCTTCTCACACCATCCATGTTGTGTGTGATAATTTAATTTATGAGTGGAGGAACCTACAGTTAAAGTCGACTCCGAACGACAGATTTTTGAGACACTTTCAATAGCAATTTTTTTATTTACTCATAGAGCTTTTGCCAGAAGACAGCTGAGAGGAAGTCGCCGAGGAAATAGTTTTTCTCATTACGTTTTATTCGAGTTGTTTGAGCTGTGATTTGTACCTCGAACTTGCATCTAATAAGCCAACACACTACCTTACGTACTAGGCTAAGGCGACTTCGTTGATTATTTTCTAATATTAAAATCAGGTGGTTGGCAGTGTGTAATCCAACTGGGACGCAGAACTAAATCCCTCAATTCGCTAGTCTTAGTATCAACCAAGTTCCTCTTACAGTTTCAATACCAGCAACCGTAAAGTAATTGTAGTTCATGGGACCTCAGCTTAATAGTTGGGTTTACAGAAGAATAATCAGCTTTTTAGCGTTATCGTAACAATAATGGTGAAAAATATAGCAGATTCTCTTGGCACTACATCTCTTTGGGCATGGTCTAATGATAACTGAAACTGCTTTCAATCAATAGTGGTTTCAAACTAATGGAAAACGTCATCTAAGGGATCTAGAATACACGACAGAGTCGAAAGTGAAATCTTCTTGGGGCAGTGGAATCTTAGATTGCATACCGAAGAGCATATTGTTGCTGCAGGGCGTAATCTTCGTAATATCGATTCTTAGTTGTTCAATTTGGTGACAATTTTTTTCTAACAGTGGTCCTGATCCTTGGATTACTTGGGTCTCTGGATGGCTAATAAACAAACAACTTTTAAAGCATTGCAAACCAATATGCAAAGCCTGGTACTTTATATTGTCCACCACTGGTTCACCTACCTGTTAAAAGCATATTGTTGTGAAAACAATAATGTGCTCTTAATTTTATGACCTTTACTGTTTTAGTTTTTTTTTGCTTTTTAATTGAAACCCAAAATTGTAGTAAAAATTCAATCGTTCTAGTTTCTTTCGTGGTACCTTATCTACACACATCACCACACACACGTAAAACTTTAATAAAGTATGTGGTCATGGTTGTTGTTTGTTTTTCGAACTCTCACTATCATTCTGTTTTATCATAAATTTTCCTGTAATATGTTATGACCCCCTACTCCAAAAAAAAAAAAAAAAAAAAAGAAGAGAGAAGAGAAACCTCGAAATAAAGTGCTACACACTTACATACATTTTGTGTAGCATAACATACTCGTAAATAAACTCTACATTTTAGTACGAATAAAAATGGCATTTTCGAGGAAAGACAAAAATAAAAAAGGAAAGATTTATGGGTTTACAAGTCGCAGTTACGGTTGACTTTTTGTTTTGCCATCTTACGTGCGGAACTTGGCCAATAAAAACGACATGGGAATGGCAGGCGAGGTGTGAATGAGGGTGAGCATTTTGTATGAAACTCTATGTTATATATGTTCCGAGATACATTAATGTAGGTGTCAGTTATTTGAGAATTGAAAATGAAGTCGCGTAGTCTAGTAGGTAGTGTGTGGCTTAGTTAGACGAAGGGCCAGGGTTCGAATTCCCCGGTTCAGGACAGCCAAAACGAAATATGAAAAAAATATTTCTTCGGCGATTATCCTCTCAGCAGATTTCTGGCAAAACTCTGAGAGTAAATAAAATTGCCATGAAAAGATTCTTCAAAAAAATCTCTGTCGTTCGGTCGCTTTAAACGTAGGAGTCCCGCCACTCATGTATGAAAATTAGCACACACAACATAAGTGGTGTGAGAAGCATTAGGCCGTATCCTTCCTGACTGAAGGGTTGTAATGGCCAATTATGTTATGTATGTTATTTGGAAATTAATATGATTCGTATAAAAATGGAATCCAAGAGCATCCAATGCATTCCGCGAAAGTCACTATTTGATGTGGATTTTCGACTGTCGGTCCATCGCTACATACTTCTTTGAGAACGATGTTGTCTAGTATTGAATGATTTAGATTATCTGGACACCAACAACAACAACAACAATGATATGTGATTTGAACAGGTCGGCTCGGCATACCATACAGCTTATGCCACTCTAGCTTTGAGGGCACTTTATCTCAAGTAGTGGTGTTATGAACTGATCACCGCGATGGTTCGATTTGACCCTGGTGGATTTTTTTTGCTTGCAGGATTTACTTAAATTGTAGGTAAAAGTGAATTTGTGAACACTACAGCTGCCCCTCAAAATCAATCTAATAATCCATGCCATCCGACAAACTTCTGGCTGCTGTGTGATAACGAGAGACCAAGTATGCAAAGCATGCAGAGGGCCGTTACCAACGAAAAGGCGTATGATTATTTAGGGCTCAGTGGGAATTTATAAATCGAAACATGAACTGTATGTACATGATAAATCGAACTGCATGAACTGTAATGTTGGCCTTCAAATGCTCATTTGTCTGTGGTTTGTCGGCACTACAGTTTACTTTAATGGCGCCCCACAGAAAATAGTCCAAATCGCAGCTTGTTGGCTGCCATGTCCACTAATTAAACTGTCATTAAACTTTGGCATGAGAAGTGTGGCAAGTTGCATCAATACCATGAACTGCGGGTACAAAAAAGTCGGTTATCATAGTGCAATAGGTGTCTCCATTGACAGCAATGGTTAGGTTAGGTTAGGTCGGAGTGGTAGCTTCTGATAACAAAAAGCTCACTTGAGCACGCATAGCGGGCCGTTGTGACGCCACAGGTGGACACAGTCCCTGTACTGACCAAGTTCTACCAAAGCCAGGGAAGAGGAAGGCTGTACACAGTAATGGTTGCCCCCACCTAATTTTCAAAGTAATATGGCGCAATGATGCCTCTACTACACAAGTCGCACCAAACAGTCACTCTTAATGGATGCATTGGCTTCTGTAAGACCATGTGTGGGTTTTCTGATTCCGGCAAATTTGCTTATAAATGTACCCACCAAGATGAAGATGAGCTCCAT
>QOCX01002420.1:0-22471 GCA_005959815.1 Sarcophaga bullata | reverse complement strand
GGTGGTGCACGCAATCATTATTTGTCTCTATCAAAGCGTGCAAAAATAAATTCATTCTGTCGTAAAATAAATTCGGTTTTTGTTTTTTGTTGTTGTTGTTTGTTGTTGGTTTTTGCTCTTTTTAAAAATTAACTTCAGTTTTTGGCCAAATAACGACACCAACAAGCGACATGATTTTTATTCATGTGTAAAGAAATTGTTGTGTTCGTTTTTTTTGTTTGTTGTTTATTGTTTGTTGTTTGTTGTTTATTGTTTGTTGTCTTTTTGCATTTCCTTAAAGTCATGTTTGTTTGATTTCAGTTTCTGATTTTTCATTGTCTTGTCTCTTGTCTTGTCCAGCTTTTCAAATCCATGTTCAGGTGTTTGTTTTTTTTCTGGTGTACGCGTTCCATTTCATTGACTCTTATTTTTCTTGTTTTTTGTTGTTTTTTAATATTTTATTTAAACAAATTAATAAAAAAATATTCAAGCAATCATTCATGCATTTGTGTTAAACAACAATTTTCGTTTACCTAAGTACTTTGTGTGCCTTGCCATGCCTAGCCTTGCCTTGCCTTCGTTCCATAGAATTGAACGAATTTTTTTTTGCATTTATTTTTATGGGCTTCGCATAATTGAAAATTGCCTGTTATTACCCCCTTTGTACAAATTTATTGTGTTTTTGTCAATTTGTTGTTGTTATTCATTGTATTTGTAATTCTAATAAATTTATTTGACATTTATTGACGTTTGTCATGCTAAAGGACACACATAACGTGACCAGATCAGACCTCAAAATGTAATTCTGTGAACTTCAACTGAATCTTGGAAGGTTTTTTTCCAATGAGGCTTGTAGAAGTCGCCTACATACATACATACATACATACATACATAATTGGTTATTACAACCCTTTAGTCAGGATTACAACCTAGCCTGTAGCGGAACCTACAGTTTCAAGTTGACTCCGAATGACAGATGTTTGCCAAACTTTTCATGAAAATTTTATTTTCACTCGCAGTTTTTGCCAGAAATTCAGTTTGCTGGAGATATCTGACGGTGGTCTCACGGCTAATAAGCCAACACACTATGTACTAGGCTACGGCGAAGTCGCATACTTCTTATAAAAATCAACAGCGGCACAAGGTCAATTAGGTCGGATAATGGTTTCAGGACCATCTTAAATCTGGATGCTCTAAGAGTTCTTCTTGATGTGAATTCTTCTAGTAATTGTACATCTAGTTGCACTATTTGCAATCAATATAGGCGAGGGCAACCCTCTATGAACCATTACAGCAGTCCCTACACGTTGCGGTTAGTTGTACAACATATTGAATCAACTGTTTGTCGTTTTCTTCAAGCATTCGTTTGCTGATATAGCATGGTATTGGTTGTCGGTTGATTGAAGATAAAAAATTTTAATTTTCGTTCAACCTACGATCAACCAGCCATTCAAGGTAACAATTGCTCGTTCAGCCAGTCGCAACGTGTAGGGGCCTGCATTAGATGCTTCAAATGGTCTGGATCGTCTTGGTACTGAAGACAACATCCCCGTTTACCTACAGGATGCAGATGATATGTTTATTCATAGGCTGCGGGGATTTTATTATGTCCTCCGTAAGTACTCCCAAATGTCCTCCATAAGAGGAGTAAGACGTGAATCATTCTCATCCTTTAAGCCAATAGCTGATCGCATGTCAAAAATCAAATGGGGATAACTGGTCACATTAGGCAAATATAAATGCTTAATAAAATAACTACAACAACAACTGTATACAATTACAACAACAATAAAAACAATAAATATGTTGTGGAACATAAACATTCAATTTAAAAATTATAGGGGAATAGACTGATTGAAGTATTGGAAGTTGATTGAACAATTTTGTTAAAATACACTGTGTGACAAAAGTAAGCACACAATAATATGCAAGAAAAAAAATTTCTTTAGTGACTTTCTCTCAGCAGTTTTCTAGCAAAAACTCTGCCAGTAAATAGAAATTTGCCATGAAAAATTTCTCCAAAAATCTGTCGTTCAGAATCAACTTTAGGCACACACACAACATAAGAGGTTCGGGAACCTTGGTCGTAATCCTAATTTAAAAGTTGTAATGACCAATTATGTAGGTATGTATGCCGCAGAATTCCACATCACACGCATACACATTCCTCCCAACTCAATTGGAAAAATCGTTCAAATTTTTAATGGCATTTTCATTGTAGCTAGTTTTCCTTGAAGGGTAACTTTTTTTTCTAACGTTCTAACATTGATGCTGCTGTGCAAATTCTTTTATAACCACCAACACCAAATGGCAAATAAACTGAAAGTCGTAAACCTTTTAAAACTTCTGCTTCTCTTTACATTTTCTATTGGTTTTACAGCAACCTGCAGCCAGCCAACAGTCAATAACCATGTGTTATGGCTGTTACAAGTTGAGAAAACAAGTGAGAAAACATGTGTGTGTCTGCCTCTGCTGGATTGCTAGAAATATGATGCAAAATATGATTTCCTTTCGCTTCTCAAGTAAAGCGATTGCGAAATTGTATCTAAGGTTTCTAGGATTATGATTTATTTCAACACGATATTGTATATCGCATTAGAGCGCATCTTTTATGAAGAATTTCTCTTTCTAGTGGCATGGAATTCTTAGAAAAATAAAACAAAATTAAAGAAAAAACGAGAAGTAGAGAGTTGAAGTCATTTAATACGTCTATTTGTATGCTTATATTGTAGGCATGCAAAGTTTTGGGTATTCAACTATTTATTCTCGACAAATAATAAATTTGTCTTGTGGCAAGCACAACATAGCCAAGAGTTGTTTTGCATTTCAAACTACAATTTGCTCAACTTCAGCTATTAAATCATAAATAGTTGTCATCATTTGTTCTCTTCGAATATTCTTATCGAACATTAAATCATTTTGAAATTTATTATCGTTTCTCTTACAAAGCAATTTAAACGTAGATTTGTTTGCCTTTGAAGAATCTCTTTTGAATTTATAAAAATAAACCAAAAATACCAGGAAAAATAATCGATTTTTTTGATTAATGTGGTCTAGGTTCCAACAACTCTTGTATTGGGCGCTCTATTTCATAGGAAAAACAAATACAAAGTAATTCCCTCAGAAGGCTTTGAAGGTAATTTCAACAGAATTCTTTCAGCGCTATCTGCAGGGGCTAATAAGTTTAGTTTGCTATCAATTCATTTCAGATGGTCTTAACTCACTATCTATCAGACTTCTTTAGGCGTAGGTACATTTTCCCTTTCTATTTACTTAAGCATTGCGGCATCAACGGATTATTTTCTTAGTTCGTAGCTGAATCAGCGCGATATGTCAGAAGTTGTCAGAAGCTAATAATTTTAGTTTGAAATCAATTCATTCCAGATGGTCTTTACTCACTATCTATCAGATTTCTTTAGGTATTGGCAGATCAACGGATAATTTTCTTAGTTCGTAGCTGAATTAGCAATTCTCCTGTTCTTGCCTATTGCCTAGGCTAATTAAATTTAATTAAAATTATCAGCAATCAGCGGTTTATAAATATTTCAAGCATTTGCAAGCCGTTGACAAATGAGTGCGGGATTCACAGCCATATACAGTGATACAGTAGAGGGTTTTGTCCACTTCATATTACAATATCAGTTTCTGGCTTTATCGAAGACTCTTCTCACTTGGGTCACCCCTATTCGATAGCCTAAAGGAACTACAGACATACATAATTGGTCATTATAACATTAGTCAGGTTTACAACCTATTTTCTTACACCACTTGTACTGTGTGTTTTAACTTTATACATGACTGGCGGGACATACAGTTTGAAGTCGACTCCGACTTGTTTTCAAAAGTCGCCGAAGAAATTTTTTTCGTATTTCGTTTCCTTAGAGACCTGGTGTTTAAACAGAGGCCTTACGCCTAACAAGCCAACACACTACCTACTACACAACAGCGACTTTAGTGGCGGAACTTTCCGTTCAAAGTCGACTCCGAATGGGAAATTTTTTAAGAAACTTTTCAACGGCAATATTATTTTTGCTCTTCGACTTTTTGCCAGAAATCTGCTGAGAGGAAGTTGTCGAAGAAATATTTGTTTTCATATTTCGTTTAGTTGGAGATATCTGACCTGGGATTTGAACAGAGGCCTTAGGCCGCATAATAAGCCAACACACTACCTACTAGACTACGGCGACTTCAGTGGCTGAACTTCCTTTTTAAAGTTGCGTTCGAACGACAGATTTTGAAGAAACTTTTTCCTGGCAATTTTTTGTTTATTCTTAGAGTTTTTGCTAGAAATCTGCTAAGAGGCAGTGGCCGCCGAAGTATTTTTTCATATTGCGTTTCGTTCGAGATGTCTGATCTGGAGTTTGAACTGAGGCCTCATGTGTAATAAGCTAAGACACTACCTACTAGACTATGGTGACTATAAAATAAGTGAAAATAATTGAACTGCTTCTGGTTTATACGATGTTAGAATAGGTTAAGGGGTAGTTTGCCGTTCACAGACAAGTTCACTTGGTGGCAATATGACTGACCCATTGTATTGCCCAGTGTGAGGTATGTTAGTGATGGGTTTGAATCACTTTGAGCTTCGGATGAAACCGCACGTTATATGCAGAGGTCGAAAAGGCTTCTACCAACACATATGTCTTATTCAAAGCTTTACATGCCTGTTTTTATACTTCTAATACAATAAGCCGTTAGTTCTTAGTATATTGTACGGCTAGGTATTTATATACACAGGTCGGAAAGGACTCCACCAACAGTACAGAAGTCTGGTTCAAAGCTCCACATTCCTGTCTCAATACTTTCGATATAATTTTGAAACATTTTTGTGAAAATCTCCTTACTTCAAGAACCATTTCATGCTACAAAATTCCGCTGCTTTGGCTAGAAACTATGCTGCCCATACTAGACGGCAGCAGCTGCCGCAGCAGCAATTGCGTTGCTTTTAATTGAAATTTTTCATAAATTAAGTTTTTATTTTTTTAAATTATTTTTTACATATCAAAACTAAATGCTTTAAACTGATAAAAATTTAAATTTATTACACGCTTGCAAATATATACAGAGAGAGTGAGTGAGTGAATGCGGTGCGGTGAGTCAGGCAGAGACGTTAGTTAGACGGTTGGTTGCCTTAATAAAGTCTTAATATTGCCGCTCAATTAATAAATCTTCTTAAAAAATTTAAAATTCAAATTTGTTTGTTTGGTTGTTTGTTTGTTTTTCTGTTTAAATAACAAACGAAATAATTGCTACCGCTCGTATTAACAACAACAACAACAACAGCAATAGCAGAAAAACAATTGTGAAAAAACAATTTAAATTGCATTTGAGGCAGAACATATAGAGACCGAAAAAAAAAACAAAATTTCCCTCTTACAACACAAGCATACTTGTAAGCGAGTGTTGCAAGTGTCTGGTTGTCTGTAGTTTAGAAAAAAAAAATAAAAAAAAAGAAGTGAAAACGAAGAGAAAACAGTGATGTAAACAGTGCGAAAAACTAAATAAAATTTACATACTCAAAGGGAGGTTTTTTTTTATTTATTTTCGCACAGAAAAATAAATTAAAAATGAAAAACGAAAAAATGAAAAATGAATAAATAATGAAATGCAGTAAAATGCAGCAGCAATTAAGTTGTGAACTAAAAAAATTTAGGGAATATTTGTTGTTGTTTTTGTTTTAGTTGCAGTTGCAAGTCCCCTGCTAGCCTCTAGACTTCATTTTTCGTTTTCGTTTTTTAAGTAAAAGCACTGAAGCTGAACAATTTTGTATTTTTTTTTTTTTTTTTGAATTTGTTTGTTACAACAACAACAACAACAACATCTAAATTTCAAATAGTGAATGACATTTTAAGTATTCGTTGTTGTTATTATATACCCTCTCTGAAGTCACCTTAATTGTCTACTTGGGCGTACATACCTACGTTTACGTGTTGGTTTACTGAATTTACTTTACAACACAACTGACAAGGGGTCTGGCCAGTACTAATTTACTAAGCCAGGTGGATGCCCTACAGTTATATTAGAGTTTATGAGCTAATAGAAGATCGGGGGATATATGCTGTGGTTAACAGGAGCAAATACTTTGAAGGCATTGTGTCAGATTGGTTATGGTTTTGGGGGCGTCCATAATACTAAGCACTTGAATGGTTTCTATTGATACCCTGATTAAGTTGAAATTTCGTTAATAAGTTACAAAAAGGGAAAGGCAGATGTAGTATATCGAATATTAGTTTTAAATTCCTTAATATTTTCAGCGACTGGCATGATATTTTGCAGGAACAACAACAGAAATGTGTAGTACGGCTAAAGCACGCAGTCAGTCGATAGTTTCCTGTGCTATCCTATGGCTAATCAATGTTTACTATATATGCACCCTATAATACGACACAAAACTACACGAGACCTTGTGTTTCACTAAAGTACATCCATTCCGTCTGGTAGGTAGTGTGTGTTGGCTTATTGGACGTGGGGTCACGGTTCTAACGCCAGGTTAGACATCTCCAACAAAACTAAATACGAAACAAATATTTCTTAGGTGACTTTCCCTCATCAGATTTATGGCAAAGACTCTGAGAGTAAATAAAAAATTGCTCCGACAAAATTTCTCAAAATTCTGTTGTTCAGAGTCGATTTTAAACTGTAAGTACCCCGACTCATGTAGAAAATTAGCACACACAACATAAGTTATATGAAAAGCTAGGTTGTAATTCTGACAGAGGGATTGCAATAACCAATTACGTATGTATGTATGTACATTCCGTTCAAGTGTAGAGAAATCACTACAACATAGTACGCTATACCATCCCTATATACCGCTATACCGGCGGTATAACGAATCAAATCGTAGTGAGCACTTAAATATTGTCTTCAATGGAGCTGGGAACTTTCAAAATTATTTCAAAGACTTCTGCTTCTACATGTGAGTTGATATGACTACACTGTTAAAAATTCCAGGAAGTTAAGATGTCATACAATACTGCGAGTTCGGTCTAGAGAAATGGTGAAGATCACGGATTAAAATCTGTCTTAGTGGACGATATGCGGAACTGTGCAACAACTGCATAAGCAATCTGAACCTGAAACGTGATCAGAATGAGCAACACATTTACTATGATTACTGCGATGTAGATGGGTTCAGGCAAGAGTATTTGATTGAGTGCAAATTTCTAAACCTAGAGAGTATTACCGACGTACACGTGGACTTGAATACAAATTTCTAAACCTAGAGAGCATTGCCAGCGTACATGTAGGCTACGTGCCTTGTTATATGTGACAACCATGATAAATTAATGCTTGAGAGCTGTATTTACCATAAAAGATATTTCTCATAATGTCTCCTTCAAATCAATTGTCCTAACAAGGTTCAGAGTGCTATTGGATGTTAACAATGACAATTACCTATCTAGTACATGCTATGCATCCTAGTTTATCATTTTGGGATGCATTAATCTCCCACAGGTTCTAAGAATGTGTTCTGACACAGAGCTCCTACATGTTGAGTTCAACACAAGCCTCATAAGTGTATCTCTCATACGGCCTGTTACCAACGCTAGATTTTTTCTAAATTATCTGGCGTTTCTTTCTGCAATGCCTAAATCTCCCAGAGGTTCCAAGAATGTGTTCTGACACAGAGCTGCTACATGTTTAGTGTATTCTGAGTCTACAGCGCCCTTTCAAAATACCAAAATACGTTAATTTCTTGCTGGTTAGTCTGATGCATGCTTTTGAGCTTCTTTCCTGTTAATTGCAATTAATTTCCCAACAAAGCTATCGATTCCCTCAAATCCACTTAGTTTAAGAGAAGTCTTTACCTCTCTTTATCTCCACAGAAAGGTTCTAGTCCCAACAATGGTATGAAAACTGTCCTCCAAGCATGTTCGTTTGCTTGCTCCTTACCGAGAAACTTTAACTTGAACTTTTACATGGAACAACAGGCTTCAAAACGGTATAGAAGACAAACAAAGCCATGGTGAGTGTTTCTTTAGATTCGATGAGGATTAACCACTATGGTCTACTACAACTGATCACATCCTGGCTGTCTATGATACAATGAAGCAATGAGAAAAGAGAATTATTGGCGAGCAACGTCGAGTCTCGCATATGATTAATAATCCGGCAAAATTAAATTGGTACTTGGACGGGTTTTACAGTCCACATTTGTTTTATTGTTTACGAAACTCTCTCGATGGTGAAAATATTGTTTAACCGCTGCGTGGTGAGAATCAGTTTGATACACGATTGTGTTCTTCTGGCCCCACAAATAGTTAAAAAAAACTAAACTGGCGTCTTAGGAAGCGAAATGGTGGACTATACTTGTATGTCTATCCTCGATGTAAAAAATTAAAAACAAAAACTGAGTTTTATTCCTAACGATAGGCCTTAAGTCAAGTCACTTATGTCTGTCGAAACTAAAAGGATGTTGGAAACATTCTTATGCTCGATTGCATCATAGTCAGTTGGAACAGTTGTCTCACATATGTTACTGTGTGTGGTATGTAGTTATGTGTTGCATGTATATTTTGTATTTGTTATTGTTGGGTTTTCATAGATAATTTAGCAAAACGAAAAATAATTACAACGAAAACTACAGTGTCACATACAACATAGATAATAATCAACAACAACAACAACAACAACAACAGAATTGTACAAATTGTTTTGTCAACGTTGAACATGACAGACAGAAGGAATAGAAATAACATTATGGGTGATTCCATACATAAGCTATTAATAAAGAAAGAAAGGCTAACTTCATAAGAGAAAATCATGCAAATTTTAAATCAAGATCTGAGCTATTGGAGACATCAACCCTTATAAGGCCTGCTTACNAACCCTTCTAAGGCCTGCTTACCCATGCATAGAACTGCCCATATGAATTTACAAAAATAAAGTCCCAAAAAATCCATTTAAAATAATTCTAGTTTCGCACAATATAAAAGCAAATGTTTTTATTACACCAACCCCCTACCCCCCACGCACCCGTTAAACCCCTCTTTGATTTTCTTTTGCATTTGTTGTGGCATGACCAAACAAAATGCAATGCATATGCATGTGTGGCATACAATTGGACTCAATGGTAATAGAAAATGAAATAAATTTCCTTTTAAAAGTTTTTCACATTTCCACGTTTCATCTGCTTTAGACTCTCTCTCACACAGTTTTTTCGTTTTTTTTTTGTTTCTTTTTTGGCATTTGCAACGCAGAACAGACAACTATTTGGGGTACAATTAACGCTTCGTTGCATTTAAGTTTTCGTCTTTTTCTTTTTTCGGTTCTTTCGACTGTTAGTGATGCGTTAAAAACACGCATATGTAGTAGCAACGCTACGGTACAGGTTATTTAATGTTCGAATGTCTTTTTAAAATTTCATTTTTTAAAGGCAAAATGTTTCATAATGTTCCCACCACTGGATGGGTTTTGCCGGGATCATAAAGCTCATCCCAGGATATATTTGAGAATGCCTTTAAAAGAAACTCTGCCCTGAAAAGACCCTGTTAATGCATTTTCATTTAATTCTCTTTATAAATTTGAAAAGCGAAGAGAAATTCACAGAAAGAAAATTTCAGACATGAAATACCAAAGAATTCATAACGCCGTTGTTGGTTGGCATTGTCGTTAAGAAGTTGTCATTGTCGGTAATTTAAAACTGACAACAACAAATACAATGACAACAACAAAAAAAAACATTAAATTGTTATGACTTTCTTCATTTAGTGCAAGTGTCCCTGGTGTTATACCACTGAGTGTAACGTATTCCGCATGAATATTATTTACTCGAATGCCACATGGCAACTGAAGTGATTTGCTTTAATGACTCTGTTAAGTTGCCATAAATGTGAGCTGCAATGATGGTTTACAGATTGAAACCAAAGGGCATGGGAACAAAAAAAAAATTGCTGAAAATTTTTTTAACACAGTTTGAATGAGAAAAACACAGTGAGGTTGTAGCGTGAATTAAATAATTTATGAATTCACTTCACTTTTTAGTTTCTTTGTCTAATAAGTAAATAGAAGTCAAGTATAATGATGTCACGAATACTTAGAATCTGTCAAAACAGAATTAGCACAGACGCGAACCATTTCTAAGTAAAAATTAATACAGAGTTGCAATTGAAAAGGTCCGGGCATTCTGCTTCACGAGGAGCATTATATTACTATGAACTGTGGCTTTAGAGAGGGGCATTTAGTCCGCATTAATAGAGCCACACAAGCCATTGTCTAACTACATTCAATGTGGGACTTCCGATACATTTCTCGGCCAAGTAAGGTAATTACTTTTAAGAGCTGTATCAAGCCCTCAGCCTTGTTCGCATAAATCATGAAATGTAGCTTCAGAACAATACCTTAGGCAAACCCATTAATGAGTCTGGTCAAAAACTATTAGCAGCACTAAACTCTGGGCACAAACCGATCTAATCCAACACAACCGTTTAGAACCTAATTAATAAGAAATCCTAATCCAACGAACAACTACATTCAGTATGGAACTCTCGATATATTCCGTGGTGCCCTAAGCTGAAGTTCTCTGCCCTATACAAATTAATAATTAAACGCAACCTCATGTGGCCTTAGGACCATCAAGACAATGCCCAAGACGAACCTAACGCCACAGACTATTAGCAACACTCAACTCCGGACACAAACCCATCTGACCCGATACAACCATTTCAAACCTCATTACTAGAGCCACTCAACTGCATTAAATGTAGAACCTCCGATACGTTTTTTTGTGCCCAAAGTTGAAGTCCGTTGCCTGGTACGAATAAATCATGAAGCACAGCTCGTTATGACCTCAGCATAATCAAGGCAATCAACTCAGCGAAGAATTCAGATAATTTTCTGGCCCAAAAACTGTTGGCTACACTCAAGTATGGACACAAAACAATTCGAGCCGACACAACCATTTCGAACCTTATCAATAAGGCGACTTAAGACAACAGCCAATTACATCGAATGTGGAATTTCCGATACATTTCGTGGTGCCATAATCTGAAGTCATTTGTCTCAAGCAACCATACATACATACATACATACATACATACACAATTGGTCATTGCAATCCTTCAGTCAAGATTACAACCTAGTTTCTCACTTGAGTTATGTTGTGGGTGTGTTTTACAGTTTAAAGTCTACTCCAAACGACAGATTTTTTTTGAGAAACTTTTCATGGCAATTTTTGTTATCTACTCTCAGAGTTTTTGCCAGTAATATGCTGCAAGGAAGTCACCAAAGAAATATTTTTTATAATTCCCTTAGTTCAAGATGTCTGCGCTGAGGTTTGAACCACGACCTAATGTTTTATATGCCCACACACTACCTACTAGACAACGAGTACTTCAATAATTAATATCAGGACGATTAAGACAAACAATTGATGTTTGGAAGGAGTCCAGAGGATTTTCTGTTCAAATCGTATAGTATGGACATAAACCCATATGACCCTACATAACTAAGACTGGAACCGCAGCCAACCGCCAAAGGGGTCCTCCACATCTGACGTCGTCAATCGGAAATAGAGTCAGAAAAGGCAAAAAAAATCATGGAATAAGCCTAAGCCAGTTGGAATGAAAACAAGGCAATCGTGTACAATTTTTAAGGCACTATCCCCCCTAGAGGACTCATATATTTTAGAAAATTATTCTGATATTCTGAAACGACGGGTTTTGCCATAGACTTTATAGCTTTTGGACATATTTATGGAGAGTTTTTGCATTCAAAAAAGCTTTAATAGTTTCATTTGATAAGATCTTATTGGAGTTTCTCTATTTATAGGCATCACCAGCATATGATAAAGAAAAACCACGGTCACCTTGTATAAGTATTTGATTTCAGATTTTTAACAAATCGCCTTCCATTTATCACAATACTCTTGCCGGGTAAGAAATTTAATTTAAAAAATTTTCTTTTAAGGAATACAATCAGAGACAAAAGTTTTGACATTTGAGAAAATAAACAAAATGAAATCCATCTTAAGAGGCAGATAGATACACCATTCCACAAAACTCAACTCATGTCTCATGTCTTAAATGGTAACAACAATTACAACAACAAAAAAAACATTTTCACAAAATCTGCCATTAAAATTGATTTCTTTTTTTTTTCTTCTTTCGTCTTCTTCTTCTATAAACGTTTATTTTAAAAGACTTTTTATGGCTTAAAATACATGATGCAAACACTAGAAAAGGGGGTTGAGAGTAAGGAACACAGAAAGGAAAATAGAAAGAAATTGAGATGGAAAAAACTAAACTAAACTGAACTGAACTGAACTGAACTCAACTGATGGAAAACTTTGCAAATGCAATTTGTTACCATCAAAGCAAAGAATGACTGGCAATAGATGATGACAAAAGCAATAGAAGAGAGGGGGATGGTGGTGGGGGTGGTGTGTGTGTAAAGAAATATAAAGTTTAACTATCGTTTACAAAACAAAGTTTAGTTGAGTTTAGTTTAGTTGAACTAAGAAAGTGTGTGGGGGTAAAAGGGATAAACTATGATAGATTCAAGGAAATATGTTTACAAACAAACAAAAAAATAAAAACAAAACAAAAACAACAAAAAAATTTCAAATAAAAAAAATAAAAACAAAGTTTTACTCGTTCATATTCAAAGAAGGAAATCAAATATGAAACACAAACCCAATAGGAGGAATGTAGATACGTGGATAAAAAAAAAATTTTTTTGCAAAAAAAAACACAAAGAAACATTTCAATGGAAAGCATTAAAAAAAATTCTTAATTGAACTTACAACCACTGAATTTCCTATTGAGCCGTCTCATTAAAATATCGAATACAAGCAGAGACACCAAATGTGGAGTTGGAGTCTGGCATACATGTTACATGGTTGTTAAACAAACTAATGCTTCAAAGCAGATATAAACAGAAACGAAAATAAACGCTTACAAGACAAATGACAACAACAACAACAACTCTACTATAATAATAACAACAACAACAACATGAAAATATTTTCAATTTGAATACATTCAACAACAGCAACAAACATTAGGCATCTATCACCTGAAATTGTAACACACAGTGAATACAGTGAGACAGTTACAGTTTTAAATAGAGTTCGGTATTAAGAGTTTACACTCACAAATTAAAAGTTAGTAAAAACATTCTAGAAAAAAAAAGATTGCTTTAAAGCGGGGTTTTTAAAACGATGTATTGATTCCAGACTTAGGCTTTCCTATGCAGGTGAAAGTCAAATAAGATTTATAAGAACTGTACTGAAAGTACTTCGAAGGTGCCTTACAATTACCGTTACTATACCAGACTAAACAATTTTTTTCTGCCTGTTAAGCGTTCGACAATAAAGGTTTTTTTTTATTGTTAAACGCAGAAGTAAAAATTTTGAGGTCAAAAGACACAATTGCTAAAAGGTCCTGAAAGGTTAGACTTCTTCCGTAACCCCCAGTTATCTCACGATCTGATTGGTTTCCTAGCCAAAGAAAAACTAACTTAAATGCAGCCAAACTAGTTGTCACTGAAGTCCACATGCCATACGTAAATTAAGGAGTGTGATGTCGACTATAGGTGCCGTAGGCTAGTAGGTAGTGTGTTGGCTTATCAGACGTAAGGCTAAGGTTCAAAACCCCTGGTCAGGCATCATCCACGAAATGGAATATGAAAAAAAAAATTTCCTCGGTGACTTCCTCTCAGCAGATTTCTGGCAAAAACTCTGAGAGTAAATAACAAAAATTGCCATGAAAAATTTCTCAAACATTTGTAGTTCGAAGTCGACTAAAGGCCCTTAGTAGTAACCACAACGACAAACGAGAATTTCTTGTCATTCCAAACACAACAACAAAACATGTAAGCTGGAGCTGTTTAGCAATGTTAAGGTGACCTAAATTAAGTATTTGCGAAAGCAGAATTCATTTATTTCCGAAACTAAAGAAGTTTTTTAAATGCTCGATTTATTTAAGCAACTACGGACCTTTATTCCAGCTTCTTGAAATCTGTTACTTCTTCTTCTTCTTTTTGGAGAATGTTTCTTAATTAGTTTCCTACAGCTTGTATGGTAAAAGATGATCTACCTTGCATTTGCATTTGCACTAAAATGTGCTCAAATCTGGCCGCTTTCCCTAAAATTCTTCTTAGAGACGTTTAACACTGTGATGCACTCAAGATTGTCATTCTCATTTATAGCAGAACTACGAATCGAACATGTTGGCATGAAACAAAAAAAAAAAAATTATGGAGTGATCCACGTGTTCTACGTCTTCGTATCAAAGTAATCAGTAGAATGGCAATCTACATTGTATGTACGTAAGCCCCATATGTTTCCTCAGGGGCTTCATTCATTCAGTCAATCTACGTAGAATTTCAATGATCGTCCATGATCGAGCATATTGAGGCGAGTGTACATGATCGTTTAATAAGTAAATCAATTGAAATTAGTATTGGACAATACCGGGATATTTATTATTACCTATGCTGTTTTGTTCAGTTACGTATTGAACTTTGTGATGGAATCAGCAGGATGTATCAGAAGGAACGTGAGGCATGAATGATCATGTGGAAGGCTGACTATACGGCTTTAAATTTTAAATCCACAATACTAATATCAGAAATCGAATTCACCGGCCTATTTTGCAAGTTTAAAGGCATCACCATACAACGCAATAATATTCTGTCACCTGGACGATCATCATATCCAAAAATAGCTATTCAGACGAGCATCGAGAGCATTAAAAAGATTTTCAAATCGGTTGTATAGAGTCGACATTAAACTGTGCGTTCTGTCACTCATTGATAAAATTAAGGCACGTATCAAGAGTGCTATAAGAACAGTGATTGTATGTTAGGGCTGGAGTTTTATGGCTCCTGAATACTCAAAGCAGTGTTTGAATGATGATCGTACACAACCGTCCTTTTCATTATTTTATTGACATTTTCGGCCACTGGAGCTGACGAAATTTAAATTCCAACTGATTAGCTACTTTGATATTAAGGTCTACAGTTTCCAAATTTGATTTCTAATTGTCGGGCACTAATTTATTTAGAAAGAACATGCCAAAATACCAAACAATAAGTTTTCAATCTATGGCATAAGGACTTCAAATAGAACAGATTTGCCATGTGATGGCCGCTACCGATTTTTTCTTATGAAGCTCAGTACGTTTTTTAATCTTCCCTTTACCAACATTCTCCCAACTGGTGTATGGCAATTGCGAAAACGATACAGAAGTTGAAAAGTAATTATTTCTGTATGTGCAACTCCATACAAAAAAAAAAAACAAAAAAAAAAAGTATAACGAATGGATAAATTCATTTAAGTTTTCTACACACCATACCGATTTATCGATTTATTTCATTCATTTCTCTCTCTTTCTCTTTTCTTTCTTTCTTTCTTCCTTCTACATGTGAATGAATGAACGTCTGTTGATACACGTATTGATACACAAGGAATTGCTTACTTTGCAATGCCACAACTGCTGCCTGCTCCTGTTGCAATCATACAAATCCAGATGCAGCATTTGATATTTTCTTCTCTCTTGAGTGCTGGTGTGTGAGTGTATGTATGTATGTAATAATGCAAGTGTGCAGCAAATGTGTACAAATTTATGAACTCAACATGTAAAGATAAATTCACCAGCATTTATTTTGTGTAGACATTTTAGGGGAGGTGGGGGTGGTAGACATACACACAGGCAGACAGACTGACAGACACAAGCGTATAGAGAAAGTTTATCCGCTTAAAAGAAAAGCTGTTAACTTTTCCTCTGAGTACTCTGTATGCGAATATGATTGTAATCGTTAACGAAATGAAGAAAGAAAGATTTGGCAGATCTAACAGAAAAAAAAAGAAAATGAAGGAAAAAGAAAAATAAAATGAAACATTTAAGCCACCCACACACACACACATGCAATATGTTGTAGTAAGACTCTCAGCTCAGCATATTTCACAAAGGCGGGGTTATCCCCCCAATGTTTCCTTTAAGCAGCTATACTACTAGGAGTTTATTTCAGAACACTGTTGTTAAGCTTTTCAAATTGTAGTCCAAGTTAAGTTGATTACAAGAATTTCAAGAGAGTAAAAAAAAAAAGAAATCCTATTAAAACGCTTTACTGTTATACTGATTTAATGGAAATGGTGTAATGTATGCTCCTTTCTTACATAGTTTATCTCGTGCTAGACGGAAAAATTAAATGCACATTACCAATCTGCAAGAGGGAGCCTTTATAAAGGAGTTCAGAGATTATGAATATACAGGGTCTCGTTCTGAAATTCATTAATTGATTACAGGGTCTGTTCTGAAATTCATTAAAATATGAAGGGTTTTCATAACGAAATCTGCATGTAGGCTTTGAAGGGATTTCTATTCTCTACAAATGCTTAGTTAGATGTTCGATTACTATTCTCTGTGCACTCATGTATTGTTTGCAGCAAGTTTCGAACTACTTGTTATTGCTACGACCTGTACTTCTGTACTTTCTATCAAAAGTTGAATCGAGTACCTCTGCTACGATCTGTCCCTCTGTGTTTCCTATCAAAGTTTGATTTGGGTATCTCTGCTACCAACTGTACTTCTGTACTTTTTATCAAAAGTTGAATCGAGTACCTCTGTTATGATCTCACCCTCTGCTACGACCTGTACTTCTGTACTTTCTATCAAAAGTTGAATCGAGTATCTCTGCTACGATATGTTCCTCTGTACTTCCTATCAAAAGTTGAATCGAGTATCTCTGCTACGATCTGTCCCTCTGTAGTTCCTATCAAAAGTTGATTTGGGTATCTCTGCTTCTGTAACTTCTATTCCTCTGTACTTCCGATCAAAAGTTGAATCGAGTACCTCTGCTACGATCTGATCCCTCTGTACTTCCTTTAAAAAATTTAATTGAAAAAAATTAAACGTCAGACTGACAAGTCCTGTACTCGTAGCAGTTTTTGACGCACGCTGGTCCCCTTTCTTGAACCGCAATCTAAAAAAATGGAAATGTCAGCGAACAGATAAAAAGATCCAGCGGCCTACAATATTCTTACCACACAGATATCCTGCCCGGACACGGGTATTACCAACAGCAACTGCGACGATATCAGCTGGCTGATAATCCTATGCGTCCAAAACGCCAAAGTTAACTTGAAACAGTAGAATACCAGCACAGAAGAATACTGGAAAACTATTTGCAAGAAAAGTTTGGCGAGTTTTTTTTCTTTTATCATGACAAGAATCTTTACCTCATACTGGATGACACAATGGGCTATTGGGGCCACCGAGTGAACTTGCCTGCGAGCGAACGGCAAGCCATCCGATAATCTCACCTAACCGTTGTGTAATTTTGGAATACAGAGTGTTGCAGTGGGTTAAAGCACAGCTAATCAGACAGAAGACTTTAAACATACGAAGACAAATGGACTGAATTGAACGTGACATTTGAGCATAGCACTCTGGATCGATCTTAATCGATGGTTCTGAGAAGATCTCACTGTTTAATGACGAGATAATTTTAGTAGATGTAACGCCCACACTAGCTGACTTTCAATACCTCAGTGCGATTACACAGTACTAAGCAAAACTATGGAGTTTTCTTGGTTTGACCTCAGGTTTGACCCCCGCTTTGATCCAGATACAGTCAATGACGGCTGTACTGCAGTATAATATTCGAAATTCAAGCAGCTTTTCCTTAGAATGTAAATAAATGACCAAGACAGCAATTGAGTCTTGCAACCTTTGTTATAGTTTGAGAACAAATGTATCTTTACCTATGCCACACACTGTACTTTGAAGACAAGGCATATTACAGCACAAACGTGTATGAAATTTGTTCAAAATACTCTCGTCTTTTAAACCAAAAAGGTAGCACGGGAGTATTTTTTATTTCAAGGAACGAATATGAACTCCTTCTAAGCATACTCACACATACATGGTATTTGTGCAACAAATTTCGTGTGTAAGAGTGTCTATCATGGCACACAAAATCAGCTCGCTTATGCTAATGCCACCTGAATGAATGAACAACAAGAACAACAAGAACAAGAACAGTGTTGCAAGCAGCAGTAATAATTCTAAAAAACGGAGTAACATTTATGGCTTAAGGAGTTTAACTTAAAACAACAGAGTTTCTCATTCATTTTCATTTGCAGTTTCTTTTTTCTCTCTCTCTCTCTCTCTCTCTTTCATTTTCTTCTGCCAGGCCTTTAACTGCAGTAATGCATTACGTTAGAGTATAGAAGAAGAAGAAGACCCGGCATAGATGACTGGTAATAATGCTCACTTAGTTAACAGACGACTGAAACGGTTGAGACTGGGTTAGTAAAAGTTGTTTTAGACTGGCAAGTTCAATGTAATTTTCTCTCTCTATCTCTCTCTCCCTGTCTCTCTCTGCCTTCACTTCTGTTTTAATTTTGTGAATGGAAGAGTTGAAAAGTTGTTGTAGACGTTGTGTTGCACAAAAGCACCAAAGTTTAGAACTACAAGTTCAGCATGTTGCAAACATAAAATGTAAACGGCATTACTACACTCATACATACAAAAATAGTTTACAAAACGTTATGCCATTAACTTATTTCGGAATTATGCTTAAAATTTAGAAAATTTTACGAAATTATTTCGAAAATGAAAAAAAAAAAAACTTTTCCATTTTGTGCAGAGTTTTCAAAACAGAAGCAACAAGACAAGGAGGAAGGACTTACTTGCCAGTCTTTAGTGGGTGTAAGAGGGTGGTAATAGTGGGAGAACTTTGTTAAATGTTTTAATCTATTAAAGTTTAATGAATAAAACTTAATTAATAAAGGGCTTAGAAACAATAGGGGCTAAAAGTTGTTCTATTTTTATACCAAAACGAAGGCGGGTTAATTGTGAGACTGAGAAACTGGAAACAAAACTTAAAAAAAAAAAAAAAAAAAAATAAAAATCGAAAGATAAAAGAAAAATAAAAGAATTCATGCACAGTCTAGATCTGCTGTTTTATACTCTGTATGTTGCAATTAGTTTCTTGTCTCATAGTACCTTCACTATGAAATCTGCTGAACAAAGTTTACCTCCATGTGTGAGGTTATGTTAACGGGTAGCTAGCCGTTCACAGATAAGTTCATTCAGTGGCCCACATAGCCCACTGTGTTACCCAGTGTGAGATTAGACCACTTATCATGATCCATTAATAGTGCTTTTGATTCCTCAGAGCTCCGGATGAAACCGGCTAATTCCCTTAGTGGCATGTTTGCCACCATGCCCAGAGCTTCAAACGCTCTGTCACCCAAAAACCGCTGACGTCTGTTTTGAAATGCAGGGCAATCGCATAAAAGACCTTGATATGTAGTTTAATACGAATTTGATAAAGCCAAGACGCAAACCAAATTTAGCCAAATTTCACTTTTGTTGTTTTCGCGACAAGGGAAGGTGCCTTAGTACTGCGACCATACGTTCTATTGTAATTCTCTCATACTTTATGTCTCCTCCAAGCCTATTACATACATACACACATACATAATATGATCATTTCAAATCTTCAGTCAGGATTAGGACCTAGCTTCTTATATCACATATGTTGTGTGTGTTAATTTCATACTTGAGTGGTGGCAACTGCAGGTTAAAGTCGGCTTCGAACGACAGACTTTTTAGAAAACTTTCATGGCAATTTTTATTTACTCCCAGAGTTTTTGTCAGAATTCTGTTGAAAGGAAATTGCCGCAGAGATATTTTCTTGTATTTCCTTTTTGTTGGAGATGTCTAACCTGGGGTTTAAACCATGGCCTAATAGGCCCAGACACTACCTAAAAGACTACTGCGACTTCCCCCCCAAGCATATTATTCTGACAAATTTGCGGATGCTTTTCGGTGTCAAAAATGACAATTCCCTGCCTAACACTTGATATAGCCGCAGATGTTTCTTTCTGTGATACACTATTGCAGCACAGTTGCCAAGAATAAGTTTCGATGATTCATCATCGTCACAGAAACTACATTTTGCTCGAGACAACCATCATCGTAGATGAGTATACAGCGTCGTTTGAAAAGCTCAGTTAACAATCTCAGGTTATTTCTGAAGCGTGTGATGTATGACTCAGTTCTCCTCATATCGTAGTTTCCCAGCAAATTTTCGATTGTTTTAAATCCACTTGATTTGGGAAGCTGTTTTGCTTTCCTTGATTATATCCCCAGGATTTTCATGCCAGTTTCTGTATATCATTATGACAAGTTGGTCTTTATTGGAATGCTCTCTATATGATCCCACAATGTCAAGTCCCGCACTATTCTTATACAGTTGATCACCATTTTTTGGTGATTTTATTTCAAGCAGGAGTTGAACATTCTTCCATTTGGGTTTCTTATTCTTATAAAATGTTGTACTATGATCTTTTCCGCTCTTATTCTCAGGCCCAATGTAATGCGTCATCGACTTAGCATTCCCAGATCTCTTTGAAAGACTTCGCAGAGAGGAGCTTCAAATTTAGCTTGACTATAGCCTCAAATAGTTAAAAGTTAAAAAATACTTAAAAGCTTCTGAGGTCCGTAGATGCCGAGATGTCGGCAACAATATTTGTAATTCGAAATCATTTCTTTATTCTCGATATTGTTACCCATAGGGACTGTAATGGTTTCCATTTTCGCGATAGTGCAGGTCAATTACAAAGCAATGACATCGTTTTTTATCTTCTGTTGTGAAGCCCGAGTTGTCTTGCATGTTCGTATTTAACAATAACCGATACTCATGTAATATAAGAAGGCCAATTTGACAGCAACATGATCAGAAAAGGTGTTATGCACTCACCCGCAATCACAGATACCCTACTAGGCGTAGTAAATAGGATCAAATTATCACAGCTTGTTTTGTGAACTATCTGGCCTGTGGTTGATAATCAACTTTGATTTAATGCGAGGAGTGTGAGACACCGATAATGTGGTGCTTCACTTGGCTAAGAACTTAGATTAGATTAGAACTAGATTACCTTGATCATATAAGATTAGATCATCCGATTAGAATATCTCAGCATTTCATTTAATGTTGTCAGGCATTTTCTAACACGAATGCATGTCTCAAGTAAACTATGATGCAAAGAGGATATTGTCTTAAATGCAACAGTCATTTTACGATCAAATAAGACATAAATCTGTAGCATCTAGAGACATATTGTGATCATAGCAAAAACCTAATCTGTCAAGCAGATTGTCTGTATTTTTCTTAAAGCACAGTCTACATCAACTTTTATTGACAATGTTAGAATACCAAGTAGTCGCCGTAGTCTAGTAGGTAGTGTGTTGGCTTATTAGACGAAAATTCAGGCTTCGAATCGCCGGTCAGACATCAAAAACGAAAATATGAAAAAAAATATTTCTTCGGGAAATTCCTCTCATTAGATTTCTGGCAAAAATTATGAGAGTGGAAAATAAAATTGGCATGTAAAATTTCTCAAATGTCTGCGCTCGGAGAAGACTTTAAACTGTAAGTCATGCCACTGATGTATAAAATTAACACACACCCAACATAAGTGATGTGAGAAGTTGGAACGTAATCTAGACTGAAGAGTTATAATGACCGATTATGTATGGAAGTATGCAATTGTAATCGAAACTATAGAGGTTAATATATATTATATATATATATTATTTGAACAGAAGTGCTGAACAGACGTGTTTTTTTAACTGCGTTGTGATAATATTATAAATTGTTATTATTGAAAAACAACATCAACAAAAATTCCACCCAAAATACAAAAACTCAATAATATAAAGAAAACAATAAACAAAGCATAAAACAATAAACAATAAAAAACAGAACAATAAAACAATAACATTTTTTTTTTTTTTTTTTCTTAACTAAATGTATAAATATAAACTAAGAACCAAAACAAAAATATCAACAAAAATAAAGAAAAGCAAACAACAACAAAAACCAGAAAACGGTTTTTAAATATGGATAAAGTGAACTCTCCCAAACAGAAACAATTAAGAGAAATCAACCGAATTTTCTCTTGCTGATAACACACCAAAAAATGGCGAGGGTGTACAGAGCCGTGAACTCCTTTACCTTCCTAATACCTAATTCTCCCTTAAGGCTTATACAAGTTATGGATAAACGATTTTGAAAAACTACTGAACAATTGCAAACAAATATACAAAAACTGTTCCGTGACTATGAAGAACGTCTCTTAAATGAGATTGATAAGAGATTAACCATAACGATGAGTAAGTTAAACAATTTATCTGAGAGAGTATCTGCTCCTTGAAACAGATATGCAAGAAATAAAAAATACAGCGTCGGAGAAATTAATAGCACAGGCAGAAAAAAATAATAACTTGAAAAGGAGGTTGAGGCTCTAAAAAATTATATTAGAAACAAAGCGAATTCACAGTTTCTGATGAATTGCGTGTCAACGGTATTCCTCAGTATGATAATGAGACCTTTTTGCAATATACAGCAAAATTTGTGGGGTGAGTTCAAATTGATCCCCCAACTATTAAGGAAATTTATAGAATAAAAATGAAAAAAAATAACAGGGGGATGTTAATAAGGGCCAAGATGCTCCCAATTATAGATAAAATCA
>QOCX01002419.1:0-22473 GCA_005959815.1 Sarcophaga bullata | reverse complement strand
TAAAATAAACATTTTCAATGAATAATTTTTTCAATTAAATTTTGTTCCATTTTTATTCGACTACATTTTGAACGAATAATTTTTATTCGTATGAATTTTTAAAGAAATCTTATAAAAATAAAAATTGTTTAATTAAGAATTTTTTATAAAATTAAATTTTTTTAAAATTTTAATCGAATAATTTTATTCGAATAAAATTTTATTCGCTCTAATTTCCCTAAATTTTTTTCATTTTCTTAACAAATGATTGATATTGAACAATAAGCTGTTTATCATTTGATCATTGTAGGCGTTTTAAAACCCTTTCATTATTTTTTTTTTATAATCTTCCTCACATTCTTACGCTTAAACCCCTTCCGTACTTAAGCCTTCATTTTGCGTTCTATTAAAACAATTCTTTTGTATGTATGCATGTGCGTTTTTCTAAAGTTCTTAATTGATTAGTTTTAATTTAAATTCTATGACTAATTGAGTGTAATTAAACCATTTGAACAAAAATAAGAAACAACAGAAACAGAAACTAAAACTTAAAATTGTTCTTCCTTTGTTTTTTAATTGCTATTATGTTTTAAATACTCATGATTAGTTATTAAATATTATCTCACTTTTTGTTTGTTGTCTATTGTTAAATGCCATTTGTTTTAGTTTTTTCTTATCATTCAATTTTAACAATGAAAACTTTATTAGAATTATCGAATTAAGAAGAGAAGGAGAAGAAACAATTTCATATGAAAAATTAAGAACCAGATGCGGTTTTATTTAATTAAATGGCAAAAAAATATACAAAAAAAACAACAACAATAAATAAACAAAAATTAAAATTTAGAAAGAACGGCCAATATGATTAATTTCTTTAGGAGAAACATAGCAGAACTGACACAAAAATTTGTTTAAAAATTTAATTTTTAATTCCAATTTTTTGAAGAAGAAAAATCAATGAAAACTTTTTAAAAGAAAATAAAGTTTTCGTGTCCTTATATTGTTTACTTCCTAATGCTGACATTCGCATTTGCCTATATAAATCGGTTTGCATTCCCTAATCATTGTGGTGGGTATGGATTTCAAGCAAATAATCTATGCCTAGACACATTCTGTCAATAAATTCTGAGTTCCCAGAAATCATTTGCTTCAGATACTCAAGCGCGGGCCTCTAACTACAAATATGTTCTACGAATTTCTGTTTTTCTTTGCTTTTAACGCTTCACAGAAGCCATTGTAAGCTATTTTCAGCCTCAGATTATAAGTATCCAAAGGCTAGTGTTACTTTACAACTGCTATGAGTTTTCTACAATAAGTTCAAGGTAATTTGAATGAAAATTATATCTTGTTTATATTCATAGCTGTTCAGAATTTACTGGTCTCTGGATTCTACTACTCCTTTACAAGAGGGCTTAGAAGGCTTACAAGACAAGACTTGCAAATGACTGAAGCTTTTGAGAGATCTGCATAGAATTCTGGCAAATGAATTCGTTTGAATTTTCTGTTGTTATCTTCAATATGTTGTTACCTTCATTATTCAAGCGCTCAGGAACACACACTCGGAAATAACCATAGAATGTCTTGCTATCTCCACAAGATACACTTGACAACAATCTTCGTTGTGGTGACACACACTCTTTAGGGCTTTGGAGGCTGTTTTATAGTGTGTGAATGACCGTAAATCTATGCTCGATATACTTAGTTTACTAGTGTTTTAGAAATATCTCATCAGATTAAAATTTATTCGATAAATTTTTAATCGATTAATTTTTATTCGATTAAATTTTATTCGATTAAATTTTATTCGATTAAATTTTATTCGAATAATTTATGTAATATCCTATAACTTTTCATAAAGACAAAGAAGTTAAATTTTTTGAAAGTTGATTTCATAACCCTTTAGGACAGAAGATCGGGGCATAGTAGCGAACGTGTCACTACGGGAACTACAGATCTACTTGGCGGCTTACTTCACACTGGGTAGTACAATGCCGCTGAGTGAACTTGCCTATGAACTGCAAGCTACTCCCTAACCTAATCGAATCTAGATTTTTTTAAAAATATTTAAAAAGTAATTTTGTAAAGCTGAAGATCTAAATTTAAATTTCTCATCTAAAATCTCATTTCTCATCATAATTTACAAATCAGTACTTAATGAAATGATTGATCAATGAAAAATTCGCTTCCAGCTTAGCAGTGTGACAACACAAACTCGGCAGATTTGTTGGAAAAACCCTGAAAATAAATAAAATTAACATGGAAATTTTCTTAAACATCTGTGGTTCGGGTTGGAATTTAACACGCTCAATATAACTCGAGTGAAAAACTGGGTCTTAATCCATACCAAAAGATTTGTAATGACCAATTAAGCAAGTGAGTAAGTAACACTGCAGATTGTATGACTATGAGAAAGAAAATACTTATCGTCCTTCCATTGACAAGATGTAATAGAAGAAGGTGAAAATTATATGACAGATGCCGGATAATTTTAGCATCTGAGAAAAATGTGTAAGACAATGAGGAGAAGCGATATATTCCGGCTACATATTCTCGTTTATGAAAAGGAGATTCAGTATAAAGACAGCATCATTAAACATAGACACCACAGTTCCATGTAATACTAAACCCAGTATGTGATAACGTTTGATTTGCAGAGAATCACTTGTGGTCTTTTCACCATAAGATTTTTTTGAATCCTAGGAACTTCAAATCAATTAGCAATCATCTGAAACTAATCCCCGGTCTTGAGTTCTCTTCATCTCGAGTCCATTATCCAACAGAAAACCTTTTCAATTGCAAAAGAAATATCTTTACCCACATTAACGTTAAAAGAACTTATAAAATAAATACCCTGGCATGCCCATACGATGCCCACTAGAGACTGTGCTCATAAAAGTTGAAATCAATTTGTAACTGTAATGTAAATAATAAAAAAAATAAATTTTTTTTTATTTTTTCTTTGATAAATAGAGTCACGTGCTAATGTTCTAGTATCAATGCCATACTATGGTCCCGTAAGAAGAAGAATTGTCTGATCAGGGTAACAGAACTAAGGTCACTAGAGCATTTTCAATGGCAAACCTGTCTTAAAAGTCTAAAGCAAAAAAACATAATTGTTTAGTAATACAAATGTTATCCATAAAAATTAAAAGAAATGTTTTTTTCCTCTTTAAATTGCAGCAAATTTATCAATTACGCATTTCAAATTCGATGATCAAAAAAAAAAAAATAAAAAAAATCCTAGAATTGTTACAGAATATAGGTTATGGTTGAACAGTTTACATTTCATATTAAATTTTATGTAAAATGAATAAAAAAAAAATGGAATATTTACCATTGTGATGTTGTGTAAAATAATCCGTTATGTTTCTTTTATAAAAAAAAAACCAATCGTTTTTGTTGTTAACAAATGAAGAAACAAAAAATGTAAACGAAAAATTGGCTGCCGAAGAAGAGAGTTTTAATCCAAAACGAAATTTGCAGCTGAGTTGCAGTTGGTTGTTGTTCCAATAATAATCCCAAGGCAGCCGAGAATGTTTTTGTTTTTTTTTTAACCACAATTTGCACTTTTTTTTGTTTGTATAACTTTTAGATTTTCTTTAATAACTTTTAATATTTCTATCAATTTGTTTTCTTTATTAATTTATTTCCTTTTTTTCTATAGAAACTTCTTTCTTTTTCGATTTACTTTTGCACTCTTTTTCTTTTACAAGATTTTTTTCCCGCTGTTATAACTGTCAAATTATGTTGTGTGTGGTTTTTGTTTTTGAACAATAAATCGCGTTCATATTTCTCTTTTTCTATATTTTGTTTTTGTTTTTGTTTTTTTTTTTTGTTTTTTTTTCGTACACAGTTGTTGTTTTGCAGTATTAAACATACATTGTTACAAATGTCACAGTAAAAAACATAAATAAATAAAGGAATTTAAAGGAGAGCAGAAAAGCTTACAGCACAGTAAAACACTAAACAGAATACGGAAAATAGCACGACGAAAAGAAATAAGAAAAACTCACACACTGTCACACAAAAGAACAACAAATCAAAGCACTTTAAAAATTAAAAAAAAAAAAATATAAAAACGTTATTATTGTTGTTGCTGTTAAACGTTTGTAGAATATTTGAAATTTGAAATTTTTAAAAAATTTAATTTTTGTTTAAAACTAAAACCCATGTCTTGTTACAAAAAATTTTTTTTTAACTTTTTCCGTTTTGTTTTGTTTTTTTTTACTTTTTTTTCTCTAAAATTATTTAATAATTTTTCGTTGTAATTTTTTTTTAATTTAAATTTTATTTGTAATATTGCTTGAAACAACAAAAATTAAAATAATAATTATAATATTGCCGCTCACGCTTGTTTGCTGTTGCACGTTTAGTCAATGACTAAGGGCGCGCGATTCGAAAAAAAATTTAAATCAACACATAAAACACACAGCAAAACGACAACAGCTAACAGCCAACAACAACACATTTTAAATTAAATAAAATAAAAAAAAATAATAACATAAAGAACAAAAACAAACACAAACACACAAATGTTAAGCACAATATAAATGTGTACATAATACAAGTAAAACTAATGAAATCAATTTCTAGACCAGCGACACACACATACACACGCACACAATGTATCAAACAAATATTTAAACCACCAACCAAACCAAACCAAACCAAACCAACCAACTAACATATACATGCTTGCCTGCTTATTTAAACTCATTCATTCATTCATACATTTCGTTTGTTCGTTCCTTGCTTCTCTTAACATTAACGTTAACAACAGCAATAACAACTACAAGTTTAGCACATTTGAGTAAAACCAAAAAAAAAAAACCAAAAACAAACTCTCTAGTATTTTAACATTTTAGTTTAACTGCTAATAAAATGCTACCATTTACAAACACTTACACACATTTGAAAACGATTCCTATTTCTTCGTATTATTTGCTTATTTTGTGCTATACAAATTGTTATTGCTGTTGTTGTTGTTGTTGTTGTTGTTATCGTTAAGCCAAATATGAACATTAATTGTTTAAACGAAAGCAACAAAATCAAACAACCAAAATGTAAATAAACACTGTATGTGTTAACATATACAGTGTTTGATAACAGCAGGAGCGTATTAAAGAATAACATTCAATGTAATAAACACTGTTGAATAACATAATCAAATACAATATTCATACATACATACGTATTATATTATAATAATAATTACATGAATTTAATTGAAAGCTATGCTAACTGTCTCTCTCTCTCTCTCATATTTAACATTGCGAATGTTAAAATTAACATAATCTTTTAGAACATAAAAGGCCGGCATTCTCTTTAGTAAAAGTTTCTTTTGGCGTGTAAAATTTTGTTGTTTTCTTAAAGTTGTGAAGCTTAATTGANNTGAAATAATAAAGAATAATAATATTTTAAACGATATTCGTGTATGTAATCGTTAATTAATTAAAATTTACGAAGAAATGCAAAGAAAATATGTGTGCGGAAAATATTTTGGCGGAATGTTGTTGTTAACATGGCATCTTGGAATATAAAATGCCGGTGTTCTTGTAAAACAAAAAAAAAATACTCGTTTTTCGTGCGGAATGTGATATTTTCTTAAAACAGCGAAATGTAAATGAAATATTTTGTGTTTTTAAAATCTTTAAACCACGTTTGTGACCACAGTTATTAATTAATTAAACTGTAGAAAGAAATTGGAAGCAAATATTTGCATTTGGAAAATTGTGGCATATTTGTGTTGTAATTAACATGGGAGTCTTAGAATGTAAGATGGCCGGTTTTCTCTTTATAAAAAATACTTGATTCTCGTGCGGGATATGTTTTTCGCTTGTAACTGCGATGCGTAATAGAAATATTTTGTGTTTTTAAAATCTTTTAACCCATGTTTGTGATCACAATTATTAATTACACCTCACAAAGAGGTAAATTTGTAATTAATATGGGAGTCTTAGAATGTAAGGTGCCGATGTTCTCTTTAAAAAAAATTCTTGATTCCCGTCAAGGCCGTGTTATTATTCAAAAAAATGCAGTGTTATTGTGTTTTTAAACGATTTAATGTAAAACAAAAAAAAAATTAAAAATAATTTAAACTATGCTTGTAGCCTTCCGCATTAATTAAGTTAATTTAACAAAAGAAAATTGTGTTGTTTTCTAATTCTAATTGATTTCTTATTGCAAAATTCATAGGCTTTTGCAATATTATTTACTCTTAACCAACAAGCCGTAGAATTACGTCACATAGCGAATGAATTTTGCTTATTGGTTGGTTACAACACAATATAAAACGAGTGTAATTCGTTCCTGATCCTGTTAAGAACGTAAAAAAAGTAACGAAAAGAAAAACATTTATTTACACTGTTAACCAGCTGTCTTAACATTAAAATCTCTTCTCTCTCTTTAATTTTATATGTTACCACGCTGTTATTACGAAGAGTATTCAAATCATGTGTAAACATGATTTAATTCAATAACAACCCTTTCATAAAGAATTCTCTGACACTGCTCTAAGGAGTGTGAGCATGTGTTTGCATGTAGAAATAACATAAATTCTCTCGACTAAATGTAGCCATCAAAAAAGAGAACAAAAGAATGTGAGAATAATTAAAATAAAAACAAAAAAAAAATATGTGGAATAAGAATAAGAATAAGAATAAGAATTTGTAACAATGTTAAGTTTACATATTTAATTAAAGCACGTGCAATAACAAAAGAGAGAGAGAGAGAGAGAAAGAGAGCATTATAAACAGTTCTGTTAACTAAGCATACAAAATACTGTTGTTCGTGGTTAATAAAGTTTACAAAAAGAAAAAGAATTAATCGCATCAGAAATTATTGAGAGAAATATTATAAAAATAAAGAAGAGAAGAGAAATTATTATAAAGAAATCGTAATCGATATTATTACATGCTTCTGTTTCAATTAGAAGCCAAATGTACCGTTAGCCGGCTTAAGATTTCGGTTTTTTTTTTTTTTTTTTGTATATAACAAGAGAGAGAAACAAAATTTCTTCTCTTTTAATTTAATACTTGACAACATAGATCACAATACTGTTGCGTATTGCATGCACAAACAGCCGTTCGTTCATACGCATTTGCAAATATTATGTGCAAATTTTACTCTCCGATTGTAATGACAACAAAGAAACAAAACACATGCTTTTAAACAGCACAAGCTTACGTACATATGTACATTCTCTTGTTGTAAATCTATTGAGCAAAACAAAAACGAATAGCAGAGAAATGATAAATAATGTCAAAAGAAAAAAACAATAACAAAAAAACTTTATGGTTAAGAACTCGGCAAAATAAGAAATAAGCGAAAAAAGTAAAACGAAGTAAAGCAAATAAAACAAAAACAAAAACAACTACACATTGTAAAGTGAAAGAGAATAATAGCAACAATAAAAATCATAATTATTATTGTAACAACACAACACAACACAACGTCATTGTCGTCATCAACGCAATCATCGTCTTCAATTTTTTTTTGTATTCTTTAATGCTAAACGCGTAGTCGGCCATACAACCATGATTACATTTAAACAGAATGGTGATTATGGTAGCGATAGTGGTGGTGGTGGTGGTGTTGTTGGTGGTGGTGTTGTTGGTGGTAGTAGCAGCAATAGTGTAGTGTTGGTACTGCTGCTGATGGCAATGACGACTATCGTTTAGTGATGCCACAATACTAATGTGTTTTTTTGTTATTTGAAACTTTTATTCCAGCATAATAATTAGAATTCGTGAAATAATTCTAATGCACAAGCAGACACATACATACACATATAGATGTATATATATAATCAAGCATATACACAGAAGTAAGTACATAAAGCAATTATATTTTTATATTTTAATATTTATTATAACACAATATAAGAGAATCAAAAATGTTATTTTAACAAAAATAAGAGAGCGAGAGAGAGAGAGAGAGAGAGTATAAGAAATTTATAAGAATAGAAAAAAATTATTTCAACCAAACAGTTACAATAATTTTTTACAAATTAGTATGGCGTTTTATTTTATAAATTATTGATTAATTGATACATATACAGTCACTGAAAAAAGTCTACATACACCGCTGTGTGTACATTTTTTTCCTTGGATTTTTTTTTTGTAGTTTTCTAATTATTTCTAGGCGATAGTTTTTTTTTCATAGTCGCCATATTTTAATAGGTAGTGCGTTGGCTTATTAGACATGAGGCCTCGGTTTAAGTCCCAGGTCAGTTATCACCAAGAAAACGAGATAAGAAAAAAATATTCCATCATGGACTTTCTTTCTCTCAGCAGATTTCCTGCAAAAATTCTGAAAGTAAAATAGAATTGCCTTGAAACATGGACTTTAAACTGTAGGTCTCGACACTCATGTAAAAAAATTAATACACCCAACATGTGTAGTGTGAAAAACTATTCCTGATTGAAGGGTTGTAATGATCAATTATGTATGTATGTATGTATGTATCTATGTATGGAAACAGTCTCTCTTTCGGAAAAAAATCACTTGATGCAACAAAACGAGTAAGAAATTCAACCAATCCGAATTGAAAGCATGTTGTTCTAGCACCCCCAAACAGCATAACTACAGCGTTGATAGGCTTAATTGCTGATAACACCGTACAATCGATAGATTTGCTTAACACGTTCACGCCGGCGCATACCACCGGTGACCCGCACTAGACTGCCTTAGTCGGGCGACGCGTGCCACCGGTGGCCCGCAGTAGACTGCCTCATCGGGTGACGTGTACTACCGGTGTACGCATTTCATTATACACATTAGAGGGTAGCTAACACCGATACCGCTAAACAGCTGCCGTCCGATAGACCGAAAAGCATTTAGCGCAGCCGCCAGTAGGCGATTACCATGAATTTAGGCGTCGTGTTAAAGCAAAAGCTTTGGTTTCAAATGCCTTCTTCCATAAAATGGGCATGACTGCAGCAGTTCGGTCGGACTCCAGCAGTCTGATTGACAAAGCCTTTGATTGATATGGGGCTTGAAGAATAGATTGTCTGCTCTGTAGGTTTGGCTTATATTGCTGTTAAGTCAGCGGTTCCCAATCCCTCATTGTCACGTTCGTAAGTCTTATTTAAGAAATGCTGTCTCTGTGTTCTTATTTTCTTCATGGTGTATGTTTTACCAGCCCGAAGAAATGGAGACTTATCTAGCAGAAGTTCTCATTCTACAAGCCTGTATCGTGATAAGCGTGTAGATAGTGTTTGACTTCTAATTAGGGGAAGTTCCCGATCAAATTCATGGTCTTAAACTGACTCTGAATTACACATTTGGCTGTGGTTGTGAGTAAATTCGGATGTGCTTCCCGGCAAAGTAGGATTGAGGTCCCTACTAAATTCAGTTTCCAGTGAAATTAATTAAAAAACTTTAAAGTAGCATCGTTTACTAGATACCTCCTTCGAATTTGTAATCACAATGGATGCCACCAACGTGGTTTGTGTTCCTGGACGGGGAAATCACATCACAAGCATGTTTATGATAGAATCTCTACCAGATTGAGTTTGAGAACAATGTCCAGCGAATCTAAAATCTTCCCAAAAAGGATATCGTAAATCATTTTTGAAATCAGGGTTTGGCTTTTTTAATAAAACATTTCATGAGTCATTGCATCGAATGCAATCCGATGCCGAATAAATTGAAAACGTAATTATTGCTGCCTTAATTTCAAAAAAGACACAACAGAAGAACATATTCAACGAAATCAATTAAAATTAATGACTTTTAATTCTTAAAATTATCTTTGAAAAATACAACAAAAAAAAAACAAAAAAGAAACTAAAACAATATGAAATGAAATTACAATACCGGCGACTAATTTATAATATTGACACACTCATACACTCCCAAAACAGAGAAAATTTATTTTTTTTTTTTTACTTCTTTTGATGATGAATTCAAAGTGATTTTGACTGTCAATTGACAGATTACTGACAAGACCAGTAAACGGTCAAAATTTCTTTTTTCGTTTTCAAATTTTCTTATCAGTCATTTACGCTTTTCCCAAATACGTATCCATTATTCATACAACAACAACAACAACAAAAACAACAGAAAAAAAGAACAGAAAAGGATTTAAATTTTTGTATGTACAAACAAGCATACCTACATGTGTGCATGAGTGTAAGTGTGGGAGTGTTTCAGGTACTGAGACTGTATTTTCTATTGATTTTAGTTAGAACAGGTAAGAGAAATGCACTCCAAAGATTTTAATCGTCGTCTTGTGCATTTTTTAAGACTTAAAATGATTGAAAATGGAAGAATACGAGAACGGTTGCATAATGGAAATTATTTTCTTTGAGTTTCTTATTGAAAATATGTCAGGATTCTTATGGAAATCAGTTTGTCTTCAAATTACTTCACCCTAAAACAGTTTCATGTTACACTGGGTCATATAAGTAAAATTCTATTGAAGACAGTTTTTTAATAAGTCAGTCAAGTGAGTAGTTATGTTGACATGATCACTTCGAAATCATTGGTACCATCTGTAGAGGAATTGCTCCGATTAGACCCATACCAAGGGATGCATGATAAGACAGGGCAAAGTTCAGAGCAAAAAATAATACAATCTGCTGGAAACATTGTCAGATTTCCGTCCAAAAAGAAACAGTCCAGCTTAATCCAATATTCTGAGAGCTGGAAAACATTTTTAAGTTCTCAGAGCCTAAGTACATAATCCTCGTACAATGTTACTATGTGTTGTTGTATAGAGGTGCCAGTTGTCTGTAACCACACAATATATTGCACTATCCTCAATCTATATAGGCCTACTATAATATCTCTCCCAATCTTATCTCCTGATTTCCTGTTCGATATCAGTAACGATAACTTCCTTCCTAATACTTGATAAACGCTCAGGGTTTGCCTTTTGAAATGGATAAACGCACCACAGGTTTCAAGTATGATTTCTTAAAGCAATCCCTATACTGAACAAGTCTTCTTTAAGCATTTAATGCCAGGTCAGAAGGCCAGTTACTATTCTCACACTACTGACTCAAATCTCATGTAAATGTAATTAACTCGCCAAAGTTCAGATTGTCTCAAATGCATTCAACTCAAGAAAATATTCTGCCTCGCTTCATTTTCCCTTTTGCCGACTATAATCTTCCAAAATCAACCTCATGCTTTATGGAAGGGTGGTGACGTCATCAGCGGAGAAATATGTCCCTCTCTGGAAGCTCTTCGGCCAGCTCTTTGGCTTAATTAGCACATGCAATAGCATCCAACTAGGAGTAACCAAGTATACTCTGCTTAACTGATTCAGCTCGCCCAGACAGTCGTTTCAATTATTCATCATCGTGCTGGATGACATCTTAAGTGGAGTCTCTTCTGAGAATAGGCGAATGTGTTACACAAACTCTCGAGAAATAATACACAGAGACATTATGCTAAAAAGCTAGCCAGTTCAATAGATAAGTTCTGCTATCCACAATAATATAATGACAGCTAATGTCAAAGACCAAAAGCAGACACAAACTGCTGTACAGAAATGAAACCTGACTCTTCAACAAGTAGCTTAGAATCATATCCGGAATGTTCTCGCAAAATATCGTCGGAAACACGCATCTCTGGGAGTTTATCAAGGAAAGACACTCATACTACATCCTAGAAAATAGAGTTCTTAGCATCAGGAGGGTAGTATGCTCATTCAAGTATACCTGAAGGCGAATGATACTTCAACTAGGATAGTGCAACCTTACAAGGGAAAGACGGAAAAACAACAAGAGCAAACCGTAAAAGATGGGAATGCTTTGTGAAAGCAATAAGATTCCGAATGATTTAATGAAATAAGTTGTGAAGGAAAATTCGAATTCGAATTCCCTTTATGGTAATGTACTACCACTCGAGGAAGCATATGGCTTCCACAAAGCGTTTCCATCTGACACGATTCATCGCTGATGTTTTTGTGACTTCCCATATCAGGTCATTAAGCCTTAGTTCTTGTAGGATCGTGCGCCTCCAGGTGTTTTTTAGTCTGCCACGGATTCTTGAGCCATTCTTGTAATACTGTCGGGCTTCTGTCTCTATGTATGGCCTATCCACCCGTATTTTTGTATACGCTTCTGTATGAGTTCCTCTTCTGTGAGAGTCCAGAAATCTGCGTTGCTATGTGGTGTTGGACCAGGATATTCTAAATACAATTCTTAGGCATTATTCATTGATGAATAAGCCAAGTTTCGCTACTGAATTGTAACTTTGACTTTACACAAGCGTTAAATATTCTTAGCTTGCTACGCCTAGATATATATAAGCTTCTCCATACCAAGTGCAGTCGCCCGAATGCTGTTCTTGCGCTATTGAGTCTGTTATCTACGTATGTTTCTGCGCCGCCGTTTGTTCTCATAGTGTTTTCTGTGCTAGTGTTGTTAATTCTCATGGCTTCTCATTTATCTCATGTTCAACGTTGCGAGCCAATCTTTCTAGGTGTTCGAGATTTGACTGTATTTTGGAGACCTTATGCGACCTCTGCATAATCCAAATCCTCGAATTTTCATCCATGAATCTTTTATTCGCCTAGATGGTTATTACCTTCAAGGGATTTTTCACTCGCGTCCATTGTGAAGCGCGTAACAGAACCGATTTTAAGCTGCAATTTATTTCTATCGTAAGGCCTTTCAATCCTTGAAGCACTATAAGACTGTTAACTTCATCATTTAATTTAGTTTTCCATTGTTTTCTATTTCTTTTATATCAGTGATTACTTTACAGTGGCAACTTCTGGAATGATAGGATTGCCAACTATCTTTGCATGAAAACAATGCCTTCTGTTGGAAACAAATTGAATGTTTTAGTGAGGCAATTTGTTGATGCTCGGATGCCACTGGACCCCTAGTATTATACTAGATTACACACATACATACATATTTGAGAAACTTTACAAGGCAATTTGATTTATTCTCAGTGTTTTTGTCAGAAATGTGGTGAGTGGAAGTTGCCGAAGAAATCTTTGTTCATATTTCGTTTATTTAGAGAGGCTTGACCTGGGGTTTGAACCACGGCCTTACGTCCAATAAGACAACATACTACCTACCAGACAACGGTGGCTTCATTACACTGGATTACTTAATTTAAATTGGTTTTCAAGAAAGAACATTTTTGTTCAATAATCTACCAAATCGCAGATACTTTTTATATGATCCAATAATAGTAGTAGGGAAACAGTAAACACTTCTGAACTTGGTTGAAAGGTGCAACAGATTCAATGTGAACATTTTTATGAAAAACGTGAGATTTTCAATCAAATTCTGCTTAATTTTTACGCAGTGCCAGAGCTGGAAATTGTTATCATCAATTATTTAAATGAAAAAGACCATTTTTAATATACAGGCTAACAAATGATTGAAATGTGTTACCGTAAGACTGAACACAGTTTTCCAATGTGAGCGCTGAGGATTTGTAATCAAATTTCAATATCATTTAGGGGGACACACCTCATTTCATATCAAATTACTTCTCAAACCAGTATCTTGAATGCATTTCTTTTCGTTTTTTTTTTGCTTATTGTCTTTCATTATTCCATAAAAAAAATGGTTTTTTTTAGAAATCAATTTAATCTTCAAATATCAATCTCAGAGAAAATGTAATTTTTTTTTCCACCAAAAAAAAAAAAAAAACTTCGAATTTTAAACAAAAAAGCAACAAAAAAGTCTGTAACTCTTAACAAAATTATATACGATATTATTATTATTATAAATGTCTCTTTGTACATCAACAATTACAGCCTTTTTTCTAAATTTTTTGTAGATTAAGTCTGTTGGAAAAGATAGATTTTTTTTAACCAGAAACTAATGCATTTTACTTCATCATGATGATCATCATCATCATTGTCACAATCATTATACTCAGCATGTAAATGCATTAACATGTACATACTACCCTTACTGGCATAAGTAAATCTTCTTACATAAGCTATCAGGTTCAAAACTGTGTTTTATAATCGTTAAGTACCTTCGAAAAAATATTTTAGAATTTAAATTTCATTTCTCTCTGCACTTATCTCTCTCTTTCTCCCTTTCTATGGGTAATTCACAAGTACAGTGGGATTAAAAAATGAATAAATCTACAAATTTCCTAGCCTTTATTACAGAATATATAGGTTCTTTCAACAAAAACTAGCAAACTATGATAGTTAATAAAGGCTATGTAAAGACGAGCACTATAGGTCGGTGATAACCAACTTCTTTTGGTCTGAATGGAATGACCCGATCACCATCACTGTAGTCGCCGTAGTCTAGCAGGTAGTGTGTTGGCTTATTAGACGAAAGGTCTGGGACCGAATCCCCGGTCAGACATCAAAAACGAAATATGAAGAAAAAAAAATATTTCTTCGGCGACTTCCTCTCCGCAGTTTTCTGGCAAAAACTTTGAGAGTGAAATAAAATTGCCGTAAGAAGTTTCTCAAAAAAAAAAACTGTCGTTCGGAACCGCTGTAGGTTCCGCGACTCATGTATAAAATTAACTCACACAACATAGGAAGTGTGAGAAACTACGTTGTAATCCTGACTGAAGGGTTATAATGACCCAATTATGTATGTATGTATGATAACCATCTGATCTGTAGTTGCAACAGAATGCCGCTTTCATTGATACGACGAGATATCCGCTTTACGCATTTGAGCCTATATTTGGTGAAAAACTTATTTCATATTTCATTAAAGCCCCCTTTAAGCTGTGCAACGCATTTCCAATTGCATTTCCAATTCCCTTCCAAAAAAAAAAAAAGTTGAATTTGCCGTGATCATGAAAATAGTTTTGTGTTTGAGATGTTATTACCATTGGAAGCAAATCTCTTTGCTTTAAGCCATTTCTTTAGGTCTTGAAACAAGAAATCGTTACTCAAGACTAAATACTAAGACTGGGGGTTTGATGGAAGAGCAATTCATAGAATAAACCTACCTCCTGAATTTTTGCTGTGGCAGCAGCACATATTATGTTCACCCTTGCATTGCCCAGATGTAAAACAAGTTCTTTCTTCGCCAAATTTTTCTTCAAATCCTTATTAGGTTAAGCCAATCGCCTTTGAGTATTTAACCCTATTGCAGGTATTCAATGTGAATTACACCGCGTATACGACCAACACCTTTTTTTGACTCTTTAGAAGTCGTAATCAGTACTAAACAGTGTGTTGGTATATAAACCCCAGGCCAGAAATACGAGAGTATTTCTTCGGCCACTTCCTCTCAACAGATTTCTGGCAAAAACTCTCTGAGAGAAACTAAATTTGCAATAAAAAACTTTGCAAAAATTTTTCATTCGAAGTGAACTTTTGGATTGTAAGTCCCGCCACACATGGTCGTAATCCTCACTGGAGGGTTGTAATGATCAATTATGTCTGTAACTTCCTCTTTAGCCTTTTTTGATGCCGATTTGCCTCCAAATTGTTACAGTTTTGAGTGCTATTTGGCATCTGTAGTGTTTGCGTGGATCCCCACGTTTCAGCCACGGTTAATATACAGCGTATAAACTCCTCCATCTGCCAAACGATCTTGCTAAGCTGTCACACGATTGTAACTATGGCTGGTTGTCTACAAAATCTGCCCCCATTTTGTGGTCAGCTTTCTCATACCCAAGCGACAATTCAAAGTTGAAACTACTTAGCCTTGAAACATGCCTTTGGGTTACATGGGTTACTTCTGCAGAAATGATTCTTAGACACCCCGGTATTTGCTAACAACGTGTCTAGCTAAAGATAATTCGAATAAAGCCCACAACCACATAAAACTTTCTGGCTGGTTGAGAAATGCCAGCCATGAGTGTCAGTTCAGTGACGGAATAGGTACTATCGGTACTATGGAACCTCAAGTAAGTTATGCTCTTTGAGACGACTGTCCATTTAACCTAACTTAACCCTTTCAAAAGCATATTATAGAGATGGCTGTGTGGCAAATTATTTCCTCTTTTTCCTCTCTTTATTTTTACTTTTATTAACCACTGTACGTACACTTTGATGATTTATTATAATGTTAATAACGTCTATTTATTACCGCTGCATGCAATAGGCACACACACACACATTTCTTAATAGAATTCGGTATTTCGTTTCGGGTTTATTCGTTTCGTTTGTCTATTGTTTACTTTTCAAAAGACGACTTTGATGGTGATCATGACGATGATGATGATTTCGTTCTTTCTTTCTTTTTTCTCTTCTTTATATTTTTTCTCCTTCTTTTCTTTTGCTTTTTATAATACCTTACTTCTCTTCTCTTGTCTGAATACAAAACGTTTTTTTCTCTTCTCTTCTTTTCGTTTCGTTTTTTTTCTCTTCTTTCTTTCGTCAAAATGATTGATTTGTAGGTGATGAATTACAACAACACCGTTAAGGATTGAGGATTTGTGTTGTCGGTGATGTTGTTGTTGTTGTGTTGTTACTGGTGGTTATTATCATTTATTCTATTGTGAGCCTATTTTGTGTGATAACAATAGAAAAAGGAATTTCAACTCATACATGTACTTACGATATATGCTAGACAGTCACTCACATTGTTAGTCAGACAAATAGATAGGCCAGTCGTAGTTACATTTAAATGTTCGTTCATACACACGAAAATTTCCAAAATAAAAATGATTTTTTTCTGTTTTTTTTTTCTTTTTCTTTAGAAAATAAAAATTAATTTTAAAAGAAATTCAAAAAAAAAAAAATGAAGGGAGATTAAAAAAAAACCAAACCAAGTGGTAAAACTAGTTTAAAAGGAATTTATTTTCAAGCCTATTTATCTAAAAAAAAAATAGAAAATAATTTCTATTGTTTTGTCTAGAGCCACTAAAGGAAGAAGGTATTTTAAATTCAATTTTAATTGTTAAAAATTGTAGAAATTCTTATTCAAAGTTCTCTCTCTCTCCCTCTCTCTCTCTCTCTCTCTACGTCAGTTGAAAATTTATTCCTTGTTACAGTTTGTCAAAGCAAATAATTTTGCAAGGAGGTCTATTTTATTGAAATTTTTCTGTGAATCCTTTTGTAATTTCAAAAGAATTATGCATGTGAACTGTATAAATAGGGTGGCTTACAACTGGTTGGAACCACATGTTGTATGAAAAGAGAGTCTAGAAATGTTAATCAATTAGAATATAATCGATGAGGGTTATCCGTATTTCGATTTCAAAAATTAAACTTAAATAAAGCACTCATAAAGCTATGATTACAAGGACACTTTTATTTCATTATAATATTTGGACCTTATCACGGTATACGAAATAAAAATCGAACCAGTTAAGGTCGAGTTCAATCACGTTTTCGCAAATTTCGTGTGGTATCTCGCTGGTAACTTAACGAATGTTGATTGTTGAGATATTAGTGGCCAATTAACGGCATTGTAAGCGAACGGAGTCTAGTAGATAGTGTGTTGGCTTATTAGATGTGAAGTCTCGGTTCAAACTCCAGGCTTCAACAAAAAGAATCTATTCTTTGACGGCTTCCTCTCAATAGATTTCTAGCAAACACTCTGAGAGCAAAATAAAATTGCCATGAAAAGTTTTTAAAAAACCTGTCGTTCCTAGTTGACTTTAAATTGTAGATCCCGCCGCTCATGTATAAAATTAACACACACAACGTAAGTGGCTTGAGAAGCTATATCTTTCGTTGATAACTTGACGAATGTTTGATTTCATGATGGTGGTAACCAATTGACTCTTTTAGAAAACTTCTTATTCAAAGTCTAATATTAGACAACCACACTATACTGTTCTCGCCATACGTTAAACCTTTAAATAACAGCTGATTAGACAAAATCAGCTCGTAACACGCGATAGGACTATCAGGACCTTGTACCGTCCAGGTTCTAGACGGTAATAACGCTCTTAATTGCTTATTTTAGAAAAAATAAGACTAAATGAGGTCTCGCTGAAGTCCAGTGGGTAAGTGTGTTGACCTATTAGACGAGAGCCCGTAGTTTAAACCTTAGCTCAGACATAATGAACAAACCGAAACACAAACTAAAATTTTTTTTGAGTGCCCTCCTCTGTGTAGTTTTCTAGCAAAAACACTGAAAGTAAAAAAGTTGCAACGAACAGTTAGGTTGTAATCAATGACATAAGGGTTGTATTATCAATTAAGTAGAGCTAAAAGACACTTTCAGATCAAAACCACGTCGCAAGGAGTTACTTCTTCCGTATGCAATCCACTTTTCACAATCACTTCTGCGCTCTCTGATTCCATGGGCGACAATTTTGTTTGGTGACGTAGCAACAGAGTGAGATACGAGCTACACTGGCTCCAGGAAAATTTGTGTAAAAAATCATGACTGAAATCAGCATATCTACTGTGAAATCAGCATGTAATGGTGTTGTGAATGGTCACCGGCTTTAATTATTGCGTGAGTTGGCCTTTATGTAGATAAGGGCGCATCACCGCATGCAAGATACACCATAGTCATGCTGCATGTAGACAAATTAGAATAACCACCACAATTGCACTAGCAGAAGCGATATTTTCGGCACTGTATGCATTGCTATGATGCACATATCTGATCACGTTTGTAACTCTTTCAGTCTTTTCAAAGTTCGATACCTCTGAAGTATGCCTACAAGTAGTTCCTCTTTCGATTTTACCTTGAAGTATAAGATTTAGTATTTCGTCATGGGGGGACACGATCGTTTAATTTCATTTGTTTCGGTTTCAATGATGTGTTTAGTTTGAAAGCAGGCACTAAAAGAGAGTTTTCCAGTGGGAAACCTATTTTTCTACCTTCTGTGAAGTCTAGAAGCAGTCACCGTTGAAAAAACTCTTTTTTTTATATTTTTTGTGTAACGTTCCTTAGTGCTGCGACCATACAATCTATTCTACTCCTTTCATATTTATAGGGTATCTCTGTAATGCCTCCTTCAACAACAGATTCCAGGAATGTGTGGCCATGTTTTATTCTCATCGTCGTTTGGCTTGAGACAAACGCTATTCTGAAAGTGTACCCTAAATCTACATTGCCTTATCAGACTCTGTGGATTATTCCTGTATACTCTGATGCATGATTTAGATTTTCTCTTATTGTAGTATCCCAACAAAAGTTTTATTTGCCTCAAATCCACTTGATTTGAGATGGAAATTTGCCGCTCTCTATCATTGCTTTCGTTGTGGCGCAAGAACTAAGTTTCAGATGCAGTTATCCCCTATGATTCGTGGGTTTGAACGGATGTACCAAGAACAATTCCAGTAAATACCTTCGGTCGAGTCGTATGTTATAACCTGCGTTGACATTGTGATAAGAAATCATTGCGGCTTGCTCACGACTTTTCATCCATAGCCGTAGTGCCCATGTCTATGCTTCTTATAATATCGAAGAAAGAATGCCAATGTCTATGCCCGTAATGTCCATGTCTATGCTTCTTATAATATCGAAGAAATAATGCCAATGTCTATGCCCGTAATGTCCATGTCTATGCTTCTTATAATATCGAAGAAAGAATGCCAAAGTCTATGCCCGCAATGCCCATGTCTGTGCTTCTTATAATATCGAAGAAAGAATGTAGGAAAGATTCTTATGAAAAATATAGTCACAGACTTGCACTACGTGATCCAGATATGATGTATTTCTTGGTTTGATCTACTTGAGCAATTGCTTACCTATTTACGCTCCGTACCACTTACTCATTGGTAACGAGACTGAATAATAATTCTAGATTGTCGGAAGGCTGGAGGTGATAGATGATCATTCGTAGTTAGAAGATCAACATTTTCAATGTCATTTAGTCGATCGAGCTTGAACCTAATAACACGTACATAATTAGCCATTACAACCCTTCAGTCAGGATTACGGCCTAGCTTCTCACACCACTTATGTTGTGTGTGTTAATTTTGTACATGAGTGGCGGGACCTACAGTTTAAAGTCGACTCCGAATGACTGATTTTTTTGAGAAACTTTTCATGGCAATTTTATTTACTCTCTGAGTTTGTGCCAGAAATCTGCTGAGAGGAAGCCGCCGAAGAAATATTTCTTTTTCATATTTCGTTTTTGATGTATGACCGGGGATTCGAACCCTGGCCTTTCGTCTAATAAGCCAACACACTACCTACTAGACTACGGCGACTTCTTTGGAGCTAATAATACGAGATTTTATATCTCGTTCGCCTGCGGTAGTATTTAAAATCTTCATACATGGGCTGCTACAACCGAGTTGCCAATACAATTCCTTTTCTTAATAATTTCTATTAAATTTCATATTTCTGCGAATTGTTTTCTATCGTATTTATTCAAATGCCCTTTTTAATAATTCATCAAATAAAATTAAATCCCAATTTCAATGCAAAAATCACAGAAACAAAAACAAAAACGCTTCGCAAAAATTCCATAATCAAAATACACTCGGTGTACTCTCAGTGCTCTTATCAAACAAAATTAAATAATGGCAGCAACAAAAACAAAAACAACAAATCCAAAATACAATATCATTACAGCTGTCGTTCCCAACCATCTAAAAGCAATAACCCGAACACTGTGAAACAAAAACTCCAAAAAAAAAGAAGAAGAGAAAAAGGAAACTAAGAAAGGGAAAAAAAGGATGCAAATGTTTAAGAGATTAAAATGGGAGAGTGTATGAAATGGAGGATTTTAGTGCAACCCATTTGTCATACAAAACATTAACAGCTATTCGAACACAGTAATATAGCAATAGCAACAACAGTAACAATAACAATAAAACAATAAACAAATCTAAGGAACCGACCATTTAAAGTAATAATTCGTTGAATATTTTATATTTTATGAGTACCATCTACCATGTACCATGTACTTGGGAATATAATCACAAGCAGAAACAGAAAGGAAAGAAAAGAAATTCGCATTTAAAATACATTTCTATTCAATGAATGATGATCGCTACCATTTATCCTTACAGTGCAGGTTGTTGAAATAAGTATGCTTAAACAAGGGGTTGTAGAGTTAATTAATGTTAATTTATAAGCTTTAATTTTTAATTATAAAATTAAATTTAAAAAATTATTTCCAAGTCATTGGTTTTAAAAGAGCGAATGGAAGTTAAACTAGAAGTGATTGTTAGGGAGAGTTAGGAAGAATCAATAGCCTTGCAGTTGCAGATGTCTTTAGTTGTTTAGGATCAAATTATTGACCTCTTTTATGCTCCTCGCAAATTTTTTGGAAAGTGACAGCCTCAAATACTGTCTAGTAAGAACTTATTAGTGTTGTAGAAATGCTACAGTTCTGCAACCAGAAGAATCATTATATTCTACTGTACATACGAGTTTATATAGAGTTTCTCTATAATACTTCCCTTAATACTTACTTACTTACTTAATTGGCCATAACAACCTGATTAACGAATTTCGGCCTGCCCCAACACATCCTTTCAGGCGCCTCTGCTTCTTGCGCTCCTACGCCAGATGGTCACACCAATCGATGACAGGACTTCCTCGATTTGGTCCTTCCAACGGTCGTCCTCTTCGTCGACTCCCACAGATTCCTGCATCAAATAGCCGTGAGCATAACTTCCTGCCTAAAACTTGAAAATAAACACTCAGGTCTTTGATCTTTACTTTTAAGATGCATCTATGCTATCAGGTACCAGATATAAGTTGCGGTAATTCGTTTATCACTCATCATCACAGAGTTTTCATATTATAAGGCTCGAAGCGATCTCTTTTCTAAACAAAAGTACCTTCAGTCTTCAATACATGGTCAGAAGACCGATTACTATCCTTAGGCTACTCCTAGTTAATCTGATGCACTACTCAAACCTTTTTCCATTGCACTTATTTAATTGATCATAGTAACAGCTTAGTCAAGATTACAACCTAGCTACTCAAGTGAGCTACATATGTCGTAAGAGACCTAAATATTGGCTATTTAAACATTACCGATCTTTGTGAAAACAAGCAATAGTCTCTCGGAGCTAAATATTACCTCAGATGACAGAGCAATTCGAGTCTTAATTTGCACGAATTCGTTTTATTTTCATTAACGCTTCAAATCACCCAGTAGTCTACTATCAGTAGCAGTAAAACACGAACTAGAAGATGCAGATCACTAGACTTGAAACGTCTCAACTGATAGCAGATTTTTAAGCAGTGTTGCCATATTAGTTGAGAGATGAGAAATTGAGAATATCATTGATCTTTTGATCCATACTCGTATGTAATCATTTCAGAGTTGAAATAAAGGCCTTCGCGCTCTCTGTAAAGTCTAAGAACTGTACTGAAAGTTGTTTTTTGTGCTTAAAGGCTTGTTTTGCATATTTACCCTGTTTTGTTCGATAAGTTTTTACCATTTCAAAGGCAATTAAGATTTTTTTTTGCTTATTTTTCTAACTGACACGAGAGCCTTGAAATAAATCTTACTCGAGCAGTACATAATATTGGGATTCCAAAAGGTACACTGTAAGAGGAAGAAAAGAAGGATGACTGGTGCTTTAGTAAATGGGAATTGAAGCCCACAAAACTTAGAGGAATTTACTACCCATTAGAGTAGCCATGCAGCCATACAGACCTGTAATCTTTACAAGTCTCTATTGAGCCGAATTTTTTACCTGCAAATTCATTC